>SEYY01021905.1:110000-112500 GCA_009176605.1 Armadillidium nasatum
GAAGAAGAAGAAGAAGAAGAAGAAGAAGAAGAAGAAGAAGAAGAAGAAGAAGAAGAAGAAGAAGAAAAGGAAAATAATTGATTTTGCCTTTCCAACTATTTACCAAATGGATATAAATTTTATTAGAAGGAAAATACGGTTTTTATATGTGATTTAAAGGCAATTATTTTTACCACAAATCCTACAACTTAAGAAAAGTCCCCCATTAGGTTCTCTTCTTATAAGACTGAAGTAAGAGTTTTCTTTTTAATGAGATTGTTCTTTTTTACATTTCTAAATTGCTTCTCTCAAATGAGAGACTTTACATTCATCCTTCTCCATTTTTTATGATAGTTATTGGTGTGCTTCGAGGGACAGTAAAAAAAAAAAAAAAAAAAGTTACGTTGATCTTACCTTTCTGATGAGAGAGAGAGCTTCATATATTTTGGAGTATTACTCAGAATTGGAAAATACTACATGGATCCCTCAATATTTATGAGCTTAGGGTACTCCGTCAGCCCTCATCCTCTCTCTTGACATTTACATAAATAGAGTACATAGAAGATATATTTTTTAAGTTCTTAAAATATACTTTAAGCATATTAATATTTCTATCATAGTTTGTAATATTTATATTAATAAAATAAAAGATCTAAAAAGTATTTGAAATGATGGAATTATATAGAAAATAATACAAAATAAGCTCACAACTTTTGATGAGGAGAAAGAAAATACAGAGAAAATTGGATCCAGTTTAACAAATAAATAATTATAAAAAAGATAATTTAATGTAGAGTCCAGTAATAAATAAAACTTAAAGAGAATGGTTAAAACTATATTCTACAGATGTCATTTCCACATTTGAATTTTTATTTTGAAAACGGTTTTTATAGTTTTCTTTCTTTTTATTTTTTTTATTTTTTTTTTTTAAGTTAAATATGTGAAACGTACTCCATGCAGTGAAAACAACACACCTATGAAAAATGAGCAAATTTTGAAGGAGTCCCAGAACGTTCAACTTCATGGAAGCTTGTTTCCAAAAAGAAGTATTGTGATCCTTCAAAGAAAGATTACGAGAAAAAGAAGTAACGAGAATATTAAAGACAAAAGAAGGTTTGAATGGCGATGTCAGAATTGAATTGAACGTTGTATCCAGTAGAAAGGTGGAGAAAAAGAGTTTTTGTGACACAAAAAATCCCCGTGTTTTCTCTCCCCTTTGTGAGAAAGATCAAAGGCTGACTACTCCAAGATCACTCTCCTAGCTTTAATTAATTGATGTTGAGTGTATATATATATATATATATATATATATATATATATATATATATATATATATATATATATATATATATATATAATATATATATATATAATATATATATATATATATATATATATATATATATATATATATATATATATATATATAATATATATATATATATATATATATATATATATATATATATATATATATATATATATATATATATATATATATATATATATATATATATATATATATATATATATATCAGTGATGGGGAATTCAGAGTCCGGATTCGAAAGTTTTTTCTCGGGTTCGGATTCGTACTAGGATTCTAGAATTGCAAATTTTGCTGGATTCGGATACGAGAAATTCCAAAATCAGCTGATTCGGATTCAATTTGGATTCGATTCGGATTATAAGGTTCTGGATTCGAATTCGAGAATTCCACACCTGGGTCGATTTGGATTCGAAAAATTCAAAACTAGCTGAATTCGAATTCGAAGATCCCGGATTCGGATTTGAAAGTTGCCGGATTCGCCCAACATTGATATACTGTATATATATATAATATATATATATATATATATATATATATATATATATATATATATATTATATATATATATATATATATATATATATATATATATATATATATATATATATATATATATATATATATATATATATATATATATATATATATATATATATATATATATATATATATATATATATATATATATATATATATATATATTATATATATATATATATATATATATATATATATATATATATATATATATATATATATATATATATTATATATATATAATAATTGCACGGAAATATTTAAGGTATGGGTTCTCTACCACAATATAAACAATAAAGGTCATATAAACATATGTTTAAAATTAGTTTATATCCGAGATATCAGATGTTAAAGACGTATCTCTCTGAACATTAGCATACGTTCATTTGTTGAAAAGGATAGTACATTTCTGTCATTCCGTATTAGACTCTATGGGTGCAGGTTACTCATCAGATTGTCTCGTTCTTTGCCTATACGAGTGAGTGAATTGTGTGTGTCGGTTCAAGTGGATTATCATGGGTGACACCGCGAATATGTTCACATTTGCAGACAAACAGACATGCTTTTAACGTATGGCGAGGTACATCAAAATGGTCTTGCAGCCTTTCGAAGATATCGTGAAAAATATCCCAACCGAAGAATACCAAATCGTAAAA
>SEYY01021905.1:122500-130000 GCA_009176605.1 Armadillidium nasatum
ATTACTGTTTGCTATTACTACAACTACTACAACTATTTCTTCCAATTGCTACTACTGATACTTTTGATACTACTACTACTAATACTACTAACGTTATTAAAATTACTACTGTTTGCTATTACCACAAATACTACTAATACTTCTATTTCTTCCCATTGCTACTATACTGATATTATTAATCCTACTACTACTAATGCTATTAGTATTATTACATCAATACTTCTTTATTTCTTTGTTCAGTTTATCTATTCTTACCATTTGAAATGTAACGTTTTCAAATGACTTGTTCTCTAATTTTCTTTATTCAGCAAAATGAATTTCAACTTACAACGACTCAAATACAATAAATTTTCTAACACGAAACGTCTGCCAACCATCTCTTATTTATACACTCACACACATATACAAGTGCTGTATACATGTACACATACACACATACATACATGTTCTGTATGCATGTATATTTACACACAATACAAATCCTGTATATGTTTACTTACACATATATACAAGTCCTTCATACATGTATACTTGCACACATGCAATTCTTGTATACAAATCATGCATATATACATGTATACTTACACACACACATACAAGTCTTGTATACAAGTCCTGCATATATGTATACTTACACACATATACATACATGTTCTGTATACATACATACACACACATACAAGTCCTGTATATATGTATACTTACACATACATACAAGTCCTGCATATATGTATACTTACACACACATACAAGTCCTTCATATATGTATACTTACACACATATATACATACATGTTCTGTATCCATGTATTCTTACACTTTGCCAGAGTATAACGTGTACATTAGTTCAATTTATGGTCAAGTTCATAAAATAAGAAGCAGAAAAATGAGAAAAGGAAAATGTATTACAATGAATAGAGTTAAAATAGTGGAAAATTTTTAATATTACTCCTTATTTTCTCTTAAGAATAATATATATATATATATATATATATATATATATATATATATATATATATATATATATATATATATATATATATATATATATATATATATATATATATATATATATATATATATATATATATATATATATATATATATATATATATATATATATATATATATATATATATATATATATATATATATATATATATATATATATATATATATATATATATATATATATATATATATATATATATATATATATATATATATATATATATATATATATATATATATATATATATATATATATATATATATATATATATATATATATATATATATATATATATATATATATATATATAATATAATATATATATATATATATATATATATATATATATATATATATATATATATATATATATATATATATATATATATAATATATATATATAATATATATATATATATATATATATATATATATATATATATATATATATATATATATATATATATATATATATATATATATATATATATATATATATATATATATATATATATATATATATATATATATATCTATATATTGTCATTCTTACGTGTATTTCACTGGTAATTTCTAGAACAATCTTTTATAATTAAATTTTTTTTTTCACCATTTTCTTTGACTTGTAAACTTTCCATTGCTATGAATCAAGACATGTCGGCCTTTGACACGAACCTGATATTCTTTTCTCCAAATTCTGGTGAGCGTAATTTGAACCTTTAATTAAACCTTATCACCAAAGGTTATATATATATATATATATATATATATATATATATATATATATATATATATATATATATATATATATATATATATATATATATATATATATATATATATATATATATATATATATATATATATATATATATATATATATATATATATATATATATATATATATATATATTATATATACTATATACTATCACCTCTCCCACTTTCGTGGGGTGGTGCCCGCCATAATTCCCTCACAAGCATACCCTTTCCTACCTTTCAACCCTTTTCACCACCACCCTCCATCTCACTTTGTCCTCCGCAAGTCTTCTACCCTCTTCTAAACTCAAATTCCTTCCACCCAAAATCTCTCTCACTCCATCCATCCATCTCCACTTTGGTCTTCTCCTCCCCCTACCCCATCCACCTCGGATATAAATACCTTGCTCACCATTCTGTCCTCATTCATTCTTCACATATGTCTAGACCATTTTAGCTCACCTTTCTCCGCTTTATCCACTACATCCCCCTTCTATTTGCACATCTCCCTTATTCTTCCATTTCTAATCCTATCCATCCTTCTCATTTACATAGCGCTCTCAAACCTTTCATCTCAAAGACATTTAAACTTTTCCTCGCTCGAGCATTTATTATCCATGTTTCACACCCATACATTACAGAAAGTTAATACATACATTCAAACATTTTTATCTTTATTTCTTTCGAAATTTTTTCTTTCTTCCATACTTCTCTTGGCCCCCCCACCCCAACAGTTTCATTCAACCTACCACTCTATTATTTCTTTTTCCGTCTCACCCTTAGCTTCCACCAACATTCCTAAATATTTGAATTCATCCACCTCCTCAAGTTTTCTTTCCCCCTCTTCTTCATCCCCCATTCTTCCTTCCACATCTTCTCAACCCCACCTCCAATCTTCTTAACCTTACTATTTGCTAGATTGACTTTCAATCTCATATTTGCACATTTCCCCTCAAACTCTCTCACCAGTATTCTCAACATTTCTACAGACTCTGCCACCAACACCGCATCATCTGCAAAAAGTAAAACGTTCACATTCCATTCATCCTCCATATTTCTCAAACTCCATTACCCTTTCTCTCCATTTCTCCATCTATCAATAGATTAAAATTCACACCCCTGTCTTAATCCCTCTTCTATGCCAAACTAATACAATAGTTTACTATTCACTCTCAATCTTGATGTACAATTCGCTTAAAAAGCTTTGATCCCCTTCATTAATTTCCCTTTCAACCCCTTTCCATTAATATTTCGAACAACTTCCTCCTACATACTCTATCGTATGCTTTTTACAGATCCAGAAAACATACATACCCCATTTTATTTTTTTCACGCAATTTCTCTGCAATCAATCTCAATGTGAATATCTGGTCCACAAATTCTCTACCCTCCCTAAAACTCTCTTGTTCCTCACCCATTCCCTCACTTGTCAATTCTTTCATTCTCGTCACAAACACCTTCTATAAATCTTTCTTATCACGCTCAGCAGACTAATCCCCCAATAATTTTGATAAACCATCTTTTCACCTTTTCCTTTGTACATGAGTACAATGCAGGAGTCCTGCCACTCCTGAGGCAATCTCCCTTCTCTTCAACACACATTAAACATTCACCCCAACCAGTCAATCAACTCTCTAGGTCCCTCCTTTATCATCTCTCCATATATACCATCCATTCCTGACTATTTTTCTTTCTTTACCTTTCTCACCGCTACTTCCACCTCCTCTTCACTTATATTTCTCTCCTCTTCCTCCTAACTACCTCCTCATCATTTTCTATCTCTCCCCCATTACTAATCTCTCTCCCTTCGTTCAACAATTCACTAAAATACATTTTCCATCTCTCTCCAACTTCCTTCTCCCTTATTATATTACTCCATCTTCCCCTTTCACTCCCTATCCCCTCTATTCTCCACCTTCCTCATCCTATTAACCTCTTTTCAAAGCAATTTATTTCTTTCCTTAAAATTTTATGCTAACTTTCTGTCCTACTCCTTTTCTACTATTTTTTGCCCTCTTCACCTCTCTTTTCACCTCCATTCATCTCTCCCTATACTCCTCCCAATCTAGTGCCTCCTTTGTACCCAGATACCTGTTAAAGGCGTTTTTCTTTCTTTCCACCATATTCTCCAATTTTTCATTCTACCATTCACTCCCTTTCCGCTTTACATTCCCTATTTTCTTCACCCCACACACACTTTTCGCAACCTCCACTAAAGCTATCTTCAATTTATTCCATTCCTCTTCATCATCCTCCACCTCATTCCTCAATACCTCTCTCTACTTCTCTCTTATTACTCTTATGTAATCACCTCTATTTTAATCTTCTTTCAGCCTTTATACCCGCACCATCTCCACCACCCTCTTTCTCACTTTTACTTACTTTAATGGTCAGATATACCCATGGCTGTTCCTCTTAATACATTTATATCTAATAATCTACTCCACTCTTCCCATCTCACACATAATAAATCCAATAGTCTCTTCTCCCCATTCACCCCCTCATCCATGCATACTTGTCAATATCTTTCTTCATAAACATGTATTATCAATCATCATACTTCTTATATATATATATATATATATATATATATATATATATATATATATATATATATATATATATATATATTATATATATATATATATATATATATATATATATATATATATATAAATATATATATATATATATATATATATATATATATATATATATATAATATATATATATATATATATATATATATATATATATATATATATATATATATAATATATATACAATATATATATTATATATAATATATATATATATATATATATATATATATATATATATATATATATATATATATATATATATATATATATATATATATATATATATATATATATATATATATATATATATATATATATATATATATATATATATATATATATATATATATATATATATATATATATATATATATATATATATATATATATATATATATATATATATATATATATATATATATATATAAAGGCATATTACAAATTCTCTATAAGGGAATTTGCAGCAGAGCGTTGATACAGTAAATAAATTACATATTATAAAAATCTTGAAGGCTTTCAATGATGAGAATGAAGGATTATAGACACATGCAAACTTACTCACATACACACACACACACACACATATATATATATATATATATATATATATATATATATATATATATATATATATATATATATATATATATATATATATATATATATATATATATATCGTGAGTGTGTGCGTGTGAAAACGTGCTTTCTGATACGAGTTCAGGATACAATAAAATATATAATATATATTTTTATTTATTCATAAAAAAATGTTCATATATTGACAATCAAAAGTTTTTTCTCTGAATAAAAAAAAATAATAATAAAAAAAATGAAAATACCTTTTTCTAATATTAAAAAAAGGAAAAAAAATTGTATCGGGAAAAAAAGAAACAAAATCAATATCCCCTCATAAAAGAAGGTAGAGAAGTAACAGCCGGTGGAGAAACTCTGGCGTGTTTTTTTTTAAGCCTTTCCTGAATCTATAATTGATATTTGCCTATGGTTTTCGCCACCGTTTTTTTCTGGGTTTTAACTGTTTTTTATTAAAGTTTTTTTTTATTTACTCCTTTTTTTTATGTTTCTCCAACATTTTTAGAAACTTTTTTTTTAACTGTTTTAAATAAGGTTTTTATCACCTATAATTTTCGCCACAAATTTTTCTGGGTTTTAACTGTTCTTATTAAAGTTTTATTTACTCGTTTTTTATATTTCTCCAACATTTTTAGATAGTTTTTTTTTTTATCACTATATATCTATGATTTTTAATTGTTTTTAATATTTTATTTACTAATTTTTCTACTTCGTCCAAGATTTTCAGTACATTTTTTAAATCATCATTTTCCTGTTATTAACCACTATTTGCTCTTTTTTTTTTTTTTTTTTTTTTTTTGTATTTTATTCAAGTTTAGGAAAAAAAATTCTACATGAACACCTGTATTTTCTACTTATTTTTCCTAAGAGTTTTTATTAGCTTGTTTTTTTTTTTTTTTTTTTTTGTTTTTTTTTTGTTTTTTCTTTTAATTAGTTATAGCTACTGTTTTATTTTCTATAGAAATAATAACATGTGTTTTACTAAGGGGGTTTATTTGTTCTTTTTTTTTAATACATATTTCAAGATTTTAACCAGAAGTGCTTTTTAACCACTTTTTGCCATTGGTTTTCATCATTTTTTTCTATAAGAATAACGGTGTTTTCATTAATTTTTAGATACGAGTTTTTATAGAATTTTACTTTTTTTTAAATCGTTTAAAATTTTAAGTAGTTTGGCCTTTAATCATTCACCGCAAATTTTATCTGTTAAGAATATCTAAATTTAAAAGATTTTTTCAGACTTTTTTAAGTTTTTTTATTTAATTGTTTTTCCAAGTTTTACTGTAAATGGGCTTTTAATCAAATTGCCTATGGTTTTTGTCATCATTTTTTCTTATATAAAAAAAAACCTGTGATTATAAAGTTTTTATTATTTTATTTTATTTGCGGGTTTTATTTACTCCTTTTTTTAAACATGCTTTCAACATGATTTTCAGCTTTAGTTCTTTAAAACGCTCGTTTACTTTTTAATTCATAGATTAAGCAAAAACAAAAACAAAAATTAACAAAGTATTTCTAAATTATTTAGAGTAAAAAAATTTTTTTTTTATTTTTTTATTTTTCTATTTTTTTTAATTTTTATTTTTTTTTATTTATTTTTATTTTTTATTTTTTTGAAGACTTAAAAGAGTATACTGGTAATTTTAGAAGAAAAAGTATTTGTTTACATGCTTAAAAGACTTCAGTATTATGTTTAATTCAATTCTCGATTCTAATTTAGAATATATATATATATATATATATATATATATATATATATATATATATATATATATATATATATATATATATATATATATATATATATATATATATATATAATATATATATATATATATATATATATATATATATATATATATATATATATATATATATATATATATATATATATATATATATATATATATATATATATATATATATATATATATATATATATATATATATATATATATATATATATATATATATATATACCTCCGGTGGACAAAGGCCAGAGGCATACCAAATTCCACCGGAGTTGGGAATAACCTTTTATATATATATATATATATATATATATATATATATATATATATATATATATATATATATATATATATATATATATATATATATATATATATATATATATATATATATATATATATATATATATACATATATATATATATATATAATACCAATGTTCTAGAAACACCCTAAAAATTTTAAATATTTAATAACCGTAATTAAAATCTTTTCTTTCCTTATGACTACTACGTTATATATATATATATATATATATATATATATATATATATATATATATATATATATATATATATATATATATATATATATATATATATATAAAAATTATTATATAAAGAAATTATTATAAAAATTTACATAATTACAAAATTATAAAAGGAATTTAAAAAAATATAGAAATAAACAAATATATAATATATATATATATATATATATATATATATATATATATATATATATATATAATATATATATAACCACAAAAATGTCAGACAACTGA
>SEYY01021905.1:135000-137500 GCA_009176605.1 Armadillidium nasatum
ATTTTAATGTTAAAAAAAAAAGGAAAAAAAATCTTTTGTCGAATATAAATAATTTATATTACTTAAAATCCAATTTTGAAATTGAATTTTTAATATGGGCTAAAAAGAGCTCTCCCAACCACTTAAGTGTTTTACATAAAATTTGTTCTTTAGGATCAATAGATTCGTTTTTTTTTTTTTTTTTTTTTTTTTTTAATGAAATATATTTTTAGGATTTTTTAGTAAAAATATATATAGACCTAATATATTTACGTCCTATTTTTTATTATCCACAAGATACTTTCTTGCATTAAATTGCTTTTAAAGATCAGTCGATTATTTTTTTTTTCTTTCAAGTATATTATGGAGATATTCATTATTATAGAAATGAATATAGATCTAATATTTCTACTATCAAGATATGTGCTCTATGTATTTTTCTCACTCACTTGTTATTTTTATAAAATTGCTTTACTGATCAATATATTTGTTTTCTAACTACAAAATATATTTTGAAACAATTATTCTAGAAATTGAAATAAACATAATACTTTTTACTATATAGATATGTATTCCAGATATTTTTCTCTGCCTCGTAATCGCTTTACATAAAATTAGCTCATTTCTTTCCTATAAAAATTTTCTTGAAATATCACCCAATAAATTTGCAAAGATTGTATTTATGTCACTGTTACACTACTACGGGCAGAGCACTATTCGATGAGTGTGGTTCTTGTCCAGAGGAATTGAGTTATATGTTATTCCTGACCAAGTTAATAAGTTACACATATTATTTGGGCTTGTATGGGAAACCCTGCTCAGACTCAGCCAAATCAAGGGTATTCTTGATCACCGGTGGGCGTGGTTTCGAATCCTTAATGGGCGGTCCTTCTCTGCGTTTGGATTTTTTTTTTAGAGAGAATGTGATATTTGTATGTTGGAATAGCGTGAGCTGTTGTATGTGCTGCCTCAAAAGATATAACGACTAATTAATTATCTATACTATCTAAACTATCTAGATTCTAGACAATGGATATAATTTATTTACGTTCACGATATGATAACTAGAAAAAATATCTCCCATAGTATAACGTGAAATTTGTTTTACTTTAGAAATTTGTTTTGTGGTCTAATGTTTTTGGAAAATTAACTAGATAATTAGTAACTAGATTGAACTAAGATACTTTAGGAATATTATAATCTTAAAAAAGAATACAGTCCATGAGTTAGTTATAAATATTCTAAATAAATTATTTATTAAAGACATTTTTTAAGAATTATGAAATTTATTTCACAAAAATAAAATTATTTCAATAATTTATCTAGAAATAGCTTACATCATAACTCATACTAATTTTAAATACAATATATTTCTTCAAGATATAGTTTGACTAAAGAATAAACAATCAAAAACTATAGGAATGTTTTTAAAATGATTTAGAAAAAAGTTTAGAAAATGAAACAACAAAAATTATCTTCTCTATTTAAAATAATGTTAATGAATTTATATTTCTAGAAAAACGTTCAATTTAATCTAAAATGAATAAGGCTACAAAACATAAATGACCTTTTATATTGTTTTCAATTGTAAAACGGTTTTTCACAAAGCAAATGCTTCAAAGGTTTTTATTTTTTATGCTCTCTCTCTCTCTCTCTCTCTCTCTCTCTCTCTCTTCTCTCTCTCTCTCTCTTACTTCTTTTCTTTATCTACTTCTCTCTTTTATCACATTTTCAACCTCTTCTCCTTACTCTCTCTCTCTCTCTCTCTCTCTCTCTCTCTCTCTCTCTCTCTCTCTCTCTCTCTCTCTCTCTCTCTCTCTCTCTCATTCCTTTATACTTTTACATACTTGTTTCATTATATCGTTATCATTGAGAGGAAAGGAAAAATCTAAACTTCTATTTATCTATACATTCATCTATTTAATCAATCTATCTATCTATCTATCTATCTATCTATCTATATATATATATATATATATATATATATATATATATATATATATATTATATATATATATATATATATATATATATATATATATATATATATATATATATATATATATATATATATATATATATATATATATATATATATATATATATATATATATATATATATATATATATATATATATATATATATATATATATATATATATATATATATATATATATATATATATATATATATATATATATATATATATATATATATATATATATATATATATATATATATATATATATATATATAATATATATATATATATATATATATCATGTTCGCTTGTAGGTATACAGTAATAAAACCGCATAACCTTACTGTATTTTGTAATTTTCACAATCATTTGATAGAAGGCTAAGAAAAAAAAAAAGAGCGAGATTTATGGCATCCTTTTACCAATCGAAAGGAGCTTAGCAAAAATTTATTGAGCAATTTAATGTTGTAGTTTTTCTCTTAAAGCCGAATCACACCTGATTATAGTATTTTTAAATCACATTTATATGGGCTAAACGA
>SEYY01021905.1:142500-150000 GCA_009176605.1 Armadillidium nasatum
AACAGTCACTATATATATATATATATATATATATATATATATATATATATATATATATATATATATATATATATATATATATATATATATATATATATATATATATATATATATATATATATATATATATATATATATATATATATATATATACATATATCATTTTATACATTTTTTTTTGTACATAAGAAGAGATATAGCACATTTCTTCTTATGAAACGAATCAGTTTATGTGAGGATAGATAAATGGGGTTAAATAAATGATATAAAAAAAATTAATAACTTTCTACAATAGATAAATGATATGAAAACAATTCTTGAGAACAATCATTCTTAGACTTTCTCAAGTTCCCGTATTAATTTAAGGGATAGAAAGGAAAGTTTCTAATTAATTTTATCGCAAGTTAAAAAACTTTCTTCTTCTTCTTCTTTTTCTTTTTCTTTTTTGAAAGTTAAAAAAAAAATTATACTTTGTTATCTTTTTTCTTTTTTCTTTTTTTAAAAAAAAAAATTTCGAAGTTTGAATGGAAGAATGCTCTATTTTTTTTTTTTTTTTTAATTCGTATGAAAAGAAAGAAAAATTATATCGAAATATAATAATAAATTAATTATATATAATTGCAAAATAACTTTAATTATTTTTTACAAAAAAAATAGTAACAAAAAGTAATTACAAATAATAGAATGTATTTCAATTTAGGAAGTAAAAAAATACTAGTTTTATAGCAGCAAATATAAACCAGCTTTTTTAGATGTTTTTATAATTTAAAATGAACTAAAAAAAATAATTATAAAAGCCTAGAAAAATTATAGCATTGTTTTTCAGTTTTATATCCTTTAAAAATAGTAAATAAATATATTAAAAATTTACTATAAGGAAGGATTTGTGAGACACTGTGACTGTGATGAGCTTTCGTCAGGGACGTCCATTTCTTTCCCAGCCAAAGATTAGTCAAAAAAGAAAGGGTGTGTTTCTTCCCCCAACAGAAACTGATTCCCTCAGAAGAAAAGTACTCTACTTCCAAATCAGAAACTGATGCTCAAAGAAGGATCGTCCATTTCTTCTCCATCCAAAATTTATATCCAAAAATGTCGTCCGTTTCTTCTCCTAGCCAAAATTGATACCCAAAGAGGGACGTCCGTTTTTTCCCCAGCCAGAGATTTTGCCTAAAGGAAAGGAATGAAGATTAATACCAAAAGAAGGAATGACCATTCCCTACAAGATACCTAAAGAAAAAACAAAGGATTCTTTCTCATTCGAAATTGATATCAAAAACTTTTATGTCCGTTTCTTCCCCAGCCAAAGATTGTAGTTAGTGAAGGGAAGTCTACTTCATCATCAGCCGAAACAATTACCCAAAGAAAGAATATCTGTTTCTTATCAGTATAACATGACTGTCAAAAATGCAACTTCATTTTCTTTCCTATCCGTAAGAATACCCCCCCCCCAAAAAAAAAGGACATCTATTCTTTAGAAAAGGAAACACATGCCTAAAAAAAAAAAAAAAAATTAACTTCCATTTCTTTCTCATTCCTAACTGGTGATTAAAAAAAGAACTTCTATTATTTCCTTCCCCAGAAGAAATTGGTGCCCAAAGAAAGAACTTCCATTTTTTCCCAGCGCAGACTGCTACCCGAAGAATAAATGTCTCTCTCTTTCCCAGTCAAAGATTGTACTCAATGAACAAACGTCGATTTCTTCCCCATCCAGAACTGAGACCCAAAGAAGGAACATCCAGGTTTTCAAATTCATAGATGGTACTCAATAAAGGAACGTCCATTTCTTCCCCAGCCAAAGATTATCCCCAAAGAAGGAACATCTGTTTCTTCTCACCCGAAACAGACGATCGTTTCTTGCCTAGCAATTCATAGCTGACGAGCAATCAAAAGATGCATCTTTCTTCCCAATCAAAGTTGGTACTAAGTTTATATAATATAATTACATGACCCAATTTTAACATGTCACTTCTGGTTAGTTAAACGATATTTAGATCCTGATCTAAACTATTAAATATCACCATTAAAAATACTTTATTACTACATTACTTTAAACAGTAATGACGATAATATTGATACCACTGTCTGGGAAGTGAGAATCTTTGAAAAACTATTTAACCCAACCAAAAACCAACTATACAACCATACTTTTTACTTCCATAGGTGTAATTCCAGATAGATAAATTCACTATTGGAATCGACTTTTGAAGATTCCTACATAGGAAACACAACTCATAATAAAAGTAGCTCTTTAATCCTATTTTCTACCTTCGACACATGGATGAATCTTATTTTCTATTTTCCATTTTCTATGTTCAATACGTCATTGAATCCTATTTCTACGTTCGATACATCGATGATATTTTTGAAATATTTGATAATTCAGAAATGTAACATTTAAATCCAAATTAACATTCATATTTAGATTAACCTTAGTAGATTAACATTCATATTTGAAGAGAGAGTAAAACTCAATTTTCTTAGAAATTAGCATCAAAATTATTATTATTTTTTTTTTTTTTTAGGTTCACCTCTCACCGGAATTTGCCCTATTAGAGAGGAACTTTTATCATTATAAAATTATTATTATTATTATTATTATTATTATTATTATTATTATTATTATTATTATTATTATTATTACAGGAAATAAGGAAAACAATGATAAAAGTATAAACAATAAATTCTTAATCTTAAAATACATTTATAATTATAAAATCAATTTAAAACTAAAACTTTCAAAAATTAAATTAAGAATATAGAAAAATAAAAAAGCAAAAATGAAACATTAAATAGAAAAAAATATAATTAATTAATAATTAATTAGCAATTAATAATTAAAAGTAATAATCAGTTAATAAGAGTAAGGTAATAAGAGTAATAAAGGCAATAAAAAATATAAAATTTAAAACAATCAACATTTTAATTATTGTATATAATAGTATTTAATTAATTAAATTAATCTAAATTAAAAAAACATTATTAAATATCCTTACTTTTGAATTTACATTTACCTAACCTAACATAACCTAATCTGGCCAAACCTAGCCTAACCTAACCTAACCTGACCTAACCTAACCTAGCCTAGCCTAACCTTACCTAACCTAACCTAACCTAACCTAACCTATCCTAAATTTATGCCTGAAGTAAATTTATATATTTTCTGCAATTAAAATAATGCGTAATTAACATATTACCTTAACATAATCACATACGACTACATTTATCACTATATAAAATAATATACTATAATTTATGACAACGAATTATACTACATCTATGATATTTTACTATTTTTATTACTACAAATATTATATGACATATGACAATATGTACTGCACTTCATATACTAAATATTAATTGCTACAATATACTATTCATGTTGTTTACAATTCGACATTATATATATATATATATATATATATATATATATATATATATATATATATATATATATATATATATATATATATATATATATATATATATATATATATATATATATATATATATATATATATATATATATATATATATATATATATATATATATATATATATATATATATATATATATATATATATACTACATATACTATATTTACTGCTACATATATTATATTTACTACTACATATAAAACATGAGTACATATGCCAAGTTTAATTACTACACGGTACATTATATTATACTTATTACAACTCATAATATACCATATAACTACATATGCTACGTTAAAGTATATTATTTTACTACTCACATTACTATAATATATGAATACATATTTACATCACATATATTCAATTATATGTACTACTACTACTACTACTACACATAATATACTATAATATATGACTATATATGATATGCTACATATACACTATGCTACTTCATATAACTACATAACTATATTGCATATCAGCATATGACAGTGCTAAATAACTGTTACTTATTCTTTAATTTACTTCATAAGAGTACCATTTAAGACCATCATAATAACTAAATATTTAAACTACATAAAATGATAATACAAACTATACTACAAAATATACTATACTACTCCATATAACTAAGCACGTTGCAATACCTATTAATTAATTAAATTAATCTAAATTAAAAAAAAATACATCATTAAATAACCTTACTTATGACTTTATATTTATCTAATCTAACCTAACCTAACCTAACCTAACCTAACCTAACCTAACCTAACCTAACAATCCAAATTTCACATAAGTGCAACAACTTATGACCGTATGACTACATTCACGACTACAAATGACTAAATAAACTTTAACTACACAAGATGATAGGACAAACTATGCTACCACTTATGCTATACTATTTCATATAACTACATGCGTTATTATACCTATGATTAATTATATCTATAAACAATTTATTAAAACTCAAAATTTTGCTAAGTAAAAGCAAGCGAAATGTAACCAAAGTTCTGAAGTTTAAATATAATGCTTTATAAGTCTCTTTCTTTATTCATTCTTCTGGTAAGATAAATGAATTGGTTCAAACTTTTCATTCAATCTGAAAATTCAGAAATTTCATCCCATACAATAAATTAGTTTCAAACTTTTTGACTCTTTGGATGATCTATCAACTTTCTCTCTCTCTCTCTCTCTCTCTCTCTCTCTCTCTATATATATATATATATATATATATATATATATATATATATATATATATATATATATATATATATATATATATATATATATATATATATATATATATATATATATATATATATATATATATATATATAGCCCGTGTCGTCGAAATCGATTTTCTTGTATATCTAGGGTTTTGCTCACGCCTATGAGGGTATTCAGAAAATTCAATTAAAAATTTATTCCATGAGGCCTAAATACTCCCTTTTTGTCCTCAAAAATCGGAAAAATTGGTCAAAAATTGCCATTCGTATAGTTCTGTTGCTATTTGTTCTGAATTGCTCAATGAACAATTTATTTTGGGTATAAATGAACATTGAACTCTCTCCAGTCTCTTTCTGCCCGTCGAATTGCTGCGTCACTCTCTCTTTACTATCGCTATTACAATGGTCACTGCTCTTTTGAACTCTCTCGTTGCATACTTTCTCCATTGAGAAGAGCTCGTGCGACGCGCCTTTCTACAGTCTCATCCTTTCTCTGTCCAACTCTCTGACCCCAGACTTAACCGCTATGCTCACTCTTACATATACTCTACTGGTAAAGTCTGGAACACACTCCTTTTATCTATTTTCTCAACTTCCTTAGACTTGCATACTTTCAAACGCCGTGTATCTGGACACGTCGGCCATTACCATCGACCAGGATAGATTTTTCCCAACTCCGGTGGAATTTGGTAGGCTTCCGACCTTTGCCCACCAGAGGAGATATAAAAAAAAAAAAGTTAAGCGAGGCTATTGTTGACCTGTGAATTCGAGCTAGGATTCCACCTCAGTCACTTAAAAACGTTAAAGCAAGGCTGATGAGACTGATGAACGAAAGATCTGAAGCATCAAAGCATGGTATTAGTGTGGAGAAAAGCAAGCAGTTCCTGGACAGTCTGAATTAATTGTTTGACATTGCTACATGTCAATGCAAGGATCTGTTTGCATGAACTATGTAAAAAGAAATGAAAATTCCAGCTCGAGAAAGAGACTTTATAGTTAACCAAAGAACAGTTCCCACAATGCATTCCTAAAACAGTAAACCTTTATTGAAGATTTTGACTGAGTCTGATGGCAAGAAAGTGTTTCTTCCTGTGGGTTATTCTTTATGTGATTCTTAAGAGTTGAACTCCGAGCTGTCTTGGTAAGCTGTCTCGTCACTCCCTATCCACCCTCATTCGCCTCCAGGAGTGTTATAACTAGGGATGGAGCGATACCAAAATTTTTACCGATACCTAAAAATTACCCGATACGCGATACCTAAAAATATGCCGATACTTGCTGATACTACTACCGATACCGATACTTTACTCTTATCCAAAAATTTTGCCGATACCGATACCGATACTGAAAAGGTCGATACCGATACAGTATCGGAAAATATGCCGATACTTGCCGATACCGATACCGATACCGTTACTTCACTCCATTCCTAGTTATAACTCAGTTTGTGTCGAAAAATAGAACTGATCTCTTAATCCAATAGCAACTCAAAGTAAAGTTCACAATCCGTAACCTATAAACTAATTAAATATTAAATTTTTAAACTATATTTAAAAAAAAACAAGGTTGGATGTTCCGTAAAGTTATGGAATTGAAAGATTAAATTAATTTTATGTTGTATACCTCTGACAAATGTACCTATGAAACAGGACAAAATAAATACATTAATCCATATATATATATATATATATATATATATATATATATATATATATATATATATATATATATATATATATATATATATATATATATATATATATATATGCAAATGAGCTAAGGAAATGTAAATGTAAACTAGGAGACAAAAATAAAGCAAAAAGCTTTCCCAAAAACGCAATATTATTTTCATTGTTTGGCACATATTGCACTTTTTAACAACTCCCTCATCATATAACAAAAAAAAAAAAGAGAGAGAGAGAGAGAGAGAGAGAGAGAGAGAGAGAGAGAGAGAGAGAGAGAGAGAGAGAGAGAGAAAACATACTTACCTCTTGTTTTTCAAGTAAAATAAAAAAAAAATAAGGTTAAAACCTTTAGGAAAAAAAGTGTAATGCAAAAACACTTCCTCCACTCCATTTCAAAAATACAAAAAAAAAGAGAGAGAGAGTAAAAGAGACAGAGAAAGAAACAGAGTGATAGGAATACAGATAGAGAGAGAGAGAGAGTGAGACAGATTGAGAGAGTGGGAGATATAGAGAGAAAGAGTGTGTGAGAGAGAGTGAGTAAGAGAGAGAGAGAAAGGAAAGATCATTTCCATTACCAAATATTGAAGTTAAAGAGTGTAATTTCTCTCTAATCAATGAGAGAACTTATTTGACCTTTTAACATGGAATAAAAACCATCACATTTTCATCAAAATATATATATTATATATATATATATATATATATATATATATATATATATATATATATATATATATATATATATATATATATATATATTATATATTTATATATATACTCTGGTGAACAAAGGCCAGAAGCCTACAGATTTCCACCAAAGATGGGAAAATATGGGAAACCTGGTCGTTATTAGCCGACATGTTCCCATACATGTAGTTTAAAAGTGTGCAAATCAAAGGAAGTTGGGAAAACAGACAAAAGAAGTGTGATCCAGACTTTACCAGAAGAATACATGCAAGATTGAGCATAGCGGTTAAGTCTGGGGTCAGAGAGTTGGATAGAGAAATCATGAAACTGTGTGGAAAGTCTTGTCGCTCAAACCCTTCTCAATGGATGGGATATGTGCCGGGAGTTTTCAGAAGAGTATTACTCATTGTAATACGATAGTATATAGAAAGTGACGCAACAATTCGAAAGGCAGAAAAAGATTG
>SEYY01021905.1:165000-167500 GCA_009176605.1 Armadillidium nasatum
ATATATAGGGTATCCCCAAAAAATGTACACACTGTTTAACGACTCTTCACAAAAAAAAAATTTTTTGTTTTTGTTACATTCAAAATATTCAATAATGCTAAACTTACGGTTAACTTTGAGGAAAGAAAATTTTTCATAAAGTGCTACTGGAGGTATGGGAACATTTAAGTTAATCGACACAACCGTACCTACTGGGCTCGTCAATATCCACATGTTACAATGGAACATCATTACAGCGGCGGTGTATAATATCAGCGTTAAGCAGACTGTCACTGGTGAGAGTTCCCCAGATTTATTGTAGTGTCCCGTCGGGCCACGCATTGAAGAGATGTTTGGAGACATTGACTTTTATTTGCAGCAAGGTGGAGCACCTCCGCACTTCCATCGTGATGTAAGGGCCTATCGTGATACAACATTTCCGGAAAGATGCATTAGGGGAAGAGGTGCTGTTGAATTCCCTGCACGCTCCCAAACCTCACACCAATAGACTTCTTTTTGTGGAATACCTCAAGGATAAGGTTTTACACCACAAAGCCAAAGACAATCGTTGAATTGAAAGATGAAATTCGAAGGCAAGGTCTCGAAATTCCAAATAATAGGATAAACGATGTTCTTGCATTCATTGGTCAAGGTTATCAACTTTGTTTGGAAAATGGTGTAAATCAATTTGAACATTTGCAAACACGCATCAATGTGCAATCGACTTACGGAAAAGACTAATTTATTCTATATATCATTTATTTTTCTTATTTATCCTATTAGATCTGTAAATATGTTGATAAACACCTTGATCAAATTTAAATATATGTGTAAAACCCAATTAAAGTGTGAAAACATTTTTTTGCAGACACTAGGTGCATATATATATATATATATATATATATATATATATATATATATATATATATATATATATATATATATATATATATATATATATATATATATATATATATATATATATAATATATATATATATATATATATATATATATATATATATATATATATATATATATATATATATATATATATATATATATATATATATATATATATATATATATATATATATATATATATATATATATATATATATATATATATATATATATATATATATATATATATATATATATATATATATATATATAGGTGTGTGTATGTGTGTTTTGGTATACATTTATAGAAGGAAAGAAAAGAGAGAAACTGTAAAAGAATTAAGAGAGAAACATGAAAATAGAGAGAGAGAAAAGCGATTTTGAAAGAAGAGTTTTTGAGAATTCTTGGAAAAAAACTTGAATTTGAAAAAGATGAAAAGAAAGCAAACTTGATAATCAAAAGTGGGAGTCAAAAGAAACTTGTAGGAAAAGTAAAAATTTATGCAGTTACAAATTTAAATGTATATTTTAATTAATATTTCGGTATATATATATATATATATATATATATATATATATATATATATATATATATATATATATATATATATATATATATATATATATATATATATATATATATATATATATATATATATATATATATATATAATATATATATATATATATATATATATATATATATATATATATATATATATATATATATATATATATATATATATATATATATATATATATATATATATATATATATATATATATATATAATATATATATATATATATATATATATATATATATTATATATATATATATATATATATATATATATATATATATATATATATATATATATATATATATATATATATATATATATATATATATATATATATATATATATATATATATATATATATATATATATATATAATATATATATATATATATATATATATATATATATATATATATATATATATATATATATATATATATATATATATATATATATATATATATATATATATATATATATATATATATATATATATATATATATATATATATATATATATATATATATATATATATATATATATATATATATATATATATATATATATATATATATATATATATATATATATAGGGATGGAGTGAAGTATCGGTATCGGTATCGGCAAGTATCGGCATATTTTCCGATACCGGTATCGGTATCGGTATCGGTATCGGTATCGGCCTTTTCAGTATCGGTATCGGTATCGGCAAAATTTTTGGATAAGAGTAAAGTATCGGTATCGGTATCGGCATTTTTCGATACCGGTATCGGTATCGGTATATCTGGTAATTTTAGGTATCGGTATCGGTAAAATTTTGGTATCGCTCCATCCCTATATATATATATATATATATATATATATATATATATATATATATATATATATATATATATATATATATATATATATATATATATATATATATATATAATATATATATATTATATATATATATATATATATATATATATAATATAAAGATACGAAAGTGCAATAACGTTTTCTATTGAAACGTTTATTGCGAAATTAAAA
>SEYY01021905.1:192500-196915 GCA_009176605.1 Armadillidium nasatum
AAGAAGTTGGAATAAATTTAATGTGAAGCCTAAAGAGAGAGTGTAAAGATGAAGAAACGATGGATTTAGTGAGTTTGGCAAATCGACAAACGATGGAGTCAATGAGTTGGCGAATTGATGAGCGGCGAATTGCGAACGGCAAGCGGCGAACGGAGGATGACGAGCGCCGAGAGCCTTACGAAGAACACCGAACGCCGAACGGCGAACGAAGAACGCTGAACGTCGAACTGCGAAAGGAGAACGGCGAACGGCAAACGGCGAACGGCGAACGGCGAACGGCGAACGGCGAACGGCGAACGGCGAACGACGAACGGCAATTGTAGATCCGAGTTCAATAATCTAAACATCTATAGTCATGAATAATACTTTGATATTAACTCAGGAAATCAAAAGAGCTTCAAAGCGTCTTATTCAAAGTACATGAATTAAAAATAAGTTAATATGTTCTTGCTAATTTCTTAGTTTATCGAACTTGAATATATATATATATATATATATATATATATATATATATATATATATATATATATATATATATATATATATATTATATATATATATATATATATATATATTAATATATATATATATATATATATATATATATATATATATATATATATATATATATATATATATATATATATATATATATATATATATATATATATATATATATATATATATATATATATATATATATATATATATATATATATATATATATATATATATATATATATATATATATATATATATATATATATATATATATATATATATATATATATATATATATTAATATAATTATTGAATTTATCAGTTAGATATTATTATTATTATTATTATTATTATTATTATATATATATATATATATATATATATATATATATATATATATATATATATATATATATATATATATATATATATATATATAATATATATATATATATATATTATATATATATATATATATATATATATATATATATATATATATATATATATATATATATATATATATATATATATATATATATATATATATATATATATATATATATATATATATATATATATAATATATATATATATATATATATATATTATATATATATATATATATATATATATATATATATATATATATATATATATATATATATATATATATATATATATATATATATATATATATATATTATATATATATATATATATATATATATATATATATATATATATATATATATTATATATATATACATAAATAGTGCTCTATGTTGTAAATGAAATGGGTCTATTTTCAAAATTTTATACTTTATTTTTATACTGTATGCTACACAAATTAATTATTTTCCCATGTATCAATTTTAGATTAAAATAAATGACAATTAATTGTTTGCTTGAAATTATTTAACTAATTTATTTTTCTTTTTTTTTTCTTTTGGCAGACATGATGACATTAGAAAGTGGCAAACAAAAGGAGAGTACGAAGAATTCAGGTCTTATTCAACTATGCCAGCCTCCAAGACACCCGAAACAAAATCGAAGACGTAATTCAAGAACTCCGAGTCCGAATTCCCCCCAGAATTTACTTCCGAATTCGTCTTTATCTCCTTCCAATAAAACAAATGAAGACTGCTCCTTTGCTAAAATACAAAATATTAACCAAGATGATATTTTAATACTTAAGTCACAGTCGTCTAGAGTAGTGTCAGATTCTGGTCCAGTTCTGTCTTTCAAAGAGGATTCCTTGAATTCCTCTGTTACTTATTCTACTCAGAGTCAAAACATATCAACATCGAATAGCATTCATTTATCATTCCCGTTGCTAAATGTTAAAGATTCATTTAAGATTGAAAATACGGAAACTACTGAAAAATGTCAAAATCTTTTGCAAAATCAGAATGATAAAATTCATGAAAATAACGCAATAAAACCTATAGAACAAAAATTTGCAAATACCTTCAGTGATGATAGCAACTTTCTTGCATTTTCTGAATTCGATTTTAAAGTAAAAGATTCAAAAAATGATGTCGATAAGCCAAAAACATCTCCATTATCCGACAATCAACTAATACCTTTACTACCTCCTCCTCCAGAACCAAGAGGCAAATCACCAAATCGTTCTTCAGTAGACAAAAGGCGCTTCTCAAATGTTTCCGACGAATGCAAAGGAACCCCAAGCAATAATATAAATTCGACCTCTAATGATTCTTTAACATGTAGCAGCAATACAGTACTAGTTCCAGAAAAATCCCAACTTGGAGTTGTAGATTCGATACATGCCAAGTGTACCAATGCCAATTTTTTTCCCGAAGGCCTCTCCTTCTCAAAAAAATGTTCGCAAAATAGCAACTTTAACTTTAACGATAAGTTTTTCAAGTTAGATAAGAAGAATAATTCGTCCATTCGTGATGATTTTCAAGATCCTTTCTCTCCAGTTACTGAAAATGACTTTACCCGAACTCCGATATACAAAAGGAAACCATCCTTTGATGCTATGTCAAACTATCCTGAAAAACCTACTTCGTCTTCCAACTTTCTACCTTCCTACTTGAAATCTTCGTCTAAGGCGCTCTTCTCTCCTTCTTTTTCGACTCTGTCGAGTAAATTCAATGATACTCAAACTTCTTCTACATCATCTACGAAGAGTTGTAATAATAAGAAAGCACCTAGTATTTTAAGAGTGTCTGATATTGTGGCAAATGAATCCGTTACTTCATCAAAGCCTTGTATTAATGGTAAAAGCGTTTCGGATTCAGATAAAACTAAAGATATCCGACTAGATTCTGATTCTGATGCTGCCTTACCTCTGCTTTCTCCTCCTCCAAAGATTGAATGTTCCTCAGATTCAACATTCCCGTCTTCAAAGATTTCCCCAACTTCTCCTGTACCTTCGAGTCCAACATTCAAAACTTTGGTTTCAAGGAAACCTTCTGCATCATCTTTTAAAAGCGTTGGATCTCCAACTTCGTCTACTTCTTCATTTGAAGCATTTGATTCTCCTGCTAGCTCCATTATTCCCTATAAGCCTTTTGATTTTCCATCTTGTACGAATTCTTTACCAACTGTGGGGTCACCAGCATCACAAACTTCCTCTTCCAAAATTCTTGACTCACTAGTAGTAACTAGTTCTTCGATGACGAAGAGCGCAGATTTAAACTCTGAAAAAACTACGCTATCTTTTGCGCAGATGGCAACTTCCTCCTTTCAAAATAGGGATATTAGAAGGAAATCAAGTGTTACTGTTACTTCTACAAAGCCTTCGAGTTCTGGTCGGAAACGGTTTAATTCTACAAATTTTTTCGATTTTTCATCAATGTCAAGCGAAATTAGTGATTATGAAGTAAATGAAAAAGGTAATAACAATTCAGATTTCTATTCAGATATAACAACTAAGCAGTCAACGAGCTCCGCGTTGACGTCAGGAAGCTCTGGTCAGGTTTCAAAATTAATTTATACATCTAACATTCAAAATTGTAATGCATCAAAATCATTATCCGCTGGAAATATGCCCATTACGAATAGCATAGTGTTGCCTATAGATCATGGAAATCGTTCATCATCAATCGTATATTCTTCTCACATAAGTCCATCTACTTCTATAAAAAATAGGCAAGCTAGAATGACTTTATCGGGCTTAAGTGTACCACACACTCTAGCTTCAGATGAATGTCCTTCAAATCATAAGCAAACCACAACTTACACTCCATTAACAACCCCTGATTTTAAAATTGATTTACTAGAGTCTGATGGTAGACGTCCATCAATGGTCGAAAGATTTACTCCACCCTTACTTCCACAAGGGTTTCCCTTCATAACTACAGACGATCTCACTCCTGAAGAATTGCACGCATTTGATATGAAATGGGGATCACCACACCATGCAAGAGGAAGAAGAGGTTTAATGAGACCAACTTTATTAGCTCTGCCAGCCAATAGACCTCGCATGACTTCTTTACCAAATCGTAAGGAAGATAGAGAAGAAGAAGAAGATGAATACTATAGACTAAGACATTTCTCTATAACGGGAAGAGCTGTTATCAACAGAGGAGATTCTTTTAAATCAAGAAGAAGCAAATCTAATAATAGCGTTGCTTCTGACGTCTCCAGGTAAGAAATTAGAATACAAAGTTCACAGTCAAACTCAAATCAACAAATAAGAGTAAAAGTAATAACTAGGCTTTTTATTAACAAATCCAACTAATAATTATTACTCTTATATTTATATATATATATATATATATATATATATTTAATATATATATATATATATATATATATATATATATTAATATTATATATATATATAGATATATTAGACTGTATATACAATTTGCATGTTGACCTACATTTTCCTTTTAATTCAAGGACCATAAGCCATTTATAAATAATAAATTCCTTAT
>SEYY01021906.1:5000-23701 GCA_009176605.1 Armadillidium nasatum
CCTTTCCTTTTTGATCCTACTGAAATAAATAAGTGTGCGCGAACTGATTCTGCTACTACATTGTCTTTATGAATCTTTTCATATTCACATAAGATATTTATATTATTTAATGATTCGTTAGTGTATAATATCGTTATGCAATCTGGTATATCAAACGTAAATACCGTCTTTGTTAATGGGCATGCATGATAATCAGTAACTGATTTACACAGTTTGAAGTGTTGTAAACTAGTGCGAGTGTATAGAAATCTATTTTTATAAACAAAATAAATTCGGTCTTCTGTCGAAAATCTAAATAGGACCAAGTTAGTTTAATAAATTGGTTAAAGTTTGTATTATTATTGATAAAAGTGTTCAGTAATATTTCCTTATTAGCATCATTTTCAAATGATTCTAGATCACTTTTCTTATATGCATTAAATGGTGCTTGAAAACTAATTATTATTGAAGTTACACGTGTCCTAATTCGATTTATAGTTTGAAAATACATAGACAATATGGGAAAATATTCATTTGTAAGTAACATATTCTGTTGAGTTGTTGGCGTTTTCCATTCTTTCTGAAGTATCTATAACAGTTCAGAGTTGTTCGAATAGTCTGTTGACTGTAGTTACTGTATCATTTAGCAGGTCTCTCAATTGTGTTATAACCTTGTTGTATCCTTTGTCTTTTTCTGACAGAATTTGAACTTCTCGTCCAATATGTTTAACGTCATTGTCCATTGCTATTCCGAAGATTGTTTGTAAGATCTTTCCTGCACCATCTATTAACCAGCGTTTATTTCATGTTGTTTGAATCAGTCTGTAAGATGGGATCCATGGATCTGCTAAGATGTTTTTCACTTCGGCTATCAGCATATAGCAAAGTAGTACCAATATTAGGTTGCTCTTTTTTTAATGCAAAATTATTCTCAGGTCCGTTGTTGAACCGTTCTCTAATCATTCCCATGTAGCGGTGTTGGTCTCTATCATTCCACCTTGGTAACAACTCTACGTTTATTCTATTCCTTAATATAGAGCACACATTTCTGTTAATTTCTTTTCCTTATCCAATATGTTAGTCAAGTCCTTCTTTTTTTAAATTTAAATTGGTGAATATATGTTCTGTGGAACGCAGATCTAGTGGTGGAACGCAGATCTAGTGTTGCATTAATATATCAGTTGACGAATTTGGTCTATCCGATTTGACTGCAAATTATTCCTAGTTCTAATTTTACTTTCTCCTTTTTAAATTGTATTAGGCTTATTTCGATGACGATAACTATGATGCTGAATGGGACCTTTCTGACGTTCTAGTCCTATTGAAAAAATGTTTTGAATCAGTTATTTTATTATTTTATTTAATCAATTTCTTAATATTAATGTATATTTATATACCTTATAAACTATATCCATTTTCTTTTCTAATTGAACATTCATATCTATTCTCATTTAATCGACCAGTTCCTCTACTTTCTTTAGATGAAAACGATATCTGCCGTAGTCATCGGTCTTTAAGATGGTATAGGCGTAGTTCTGCCCTCTCATTGAACAGTTTATTTTGTTGAGTTTCCTAAAGAGAATTGCGAATCTGTGTGGTCTTCCAGGTCTATTTCTATCATTGTTCAGTTGAAGAATTGCATTATGACTCTATCTACAAATTCGAACTGATGATTAGATATCCAACTATAAATTGTCCTCTAACTGTGTAGTTCTTATCTGGTCTTAGGCACATGCGAACTTGGGTTATTCTCATTCGCACAAATTTCATCAACAGTTCGGGTATTTTGAACTTTTCTTCTCTTGTACAGACGTATCTAAGTATGTGTTTTATTTCTCCTTCCGACTTTCCCTGTAATAGGAATTGACATATCCCTAGTTCCTCTTCTTCATTTTCTATATATAATTCCATAATCTTGAATAGCACATATCGTTTATCCATGAGATTAACGACAGATGCTAGATAATCTCTCTTTTCAGAACAAAACCATTTCAACAGCAATTAGTTATTTGTAGGAAACATTTCTTCCCTGGTTATTTTCAACAATAAATAGTTTATTATACTGGCCACACTATTTACATATGGCATTATAACATTACTTTCAGAAAATAAGATTGGCAATTTGTATCACTCCATGAGTATTTTGATTCCATCGAATTTTTTTATTGGATACACTCTATAGTTGACTTCCAATCTGCCATTTCTTGCCATGATGGTGCATAGATCATTTCTAATTTGTCCCAATCTTTTAGAACATATAATCTTTTACAAATAGCATGGACTTTGACCATTATTCCAAGCCTAATGTAAGGCTCAATTCCAGTCGGCCATGATAGATGCAATGGTTCTCCTTGAAACCATCTCGCATAAAATAGCTTTTATGGTGTTTCCTGCGTTCATCGGATTATATTTCGGGTTAGTCGATCCATAGATATTCTTCATTTGCCATCAAAACATGATAGTTTCAACAGTTCAATCATGGTGTCTCCGGATAGACTGAAAGCAGTGTTCCTTTTGGCTTCCACGAAATACAGTATGCTATGTGCTATCAAGTTTACCCAGTATATGATAATCATAATCACTGGTAAAGGTAGTATCAAATCCTGTACTTCGGTTTTTAGTTGGAGCAACCTTTCGTAATATGATGAATTGAATCTCACTTTCAGTGATGAAATTTTTGGATTTGGCACTATTCATTTGAAGTTTTTCTCACTTCCATGTTTTTGGGTACCAGTGGCAATTTTCTTCAAAGTATCGTTGATTGACCGGTTATTATTGCATAGGAAACTGCCGATACGCGCTCACGCTTGATGAATTAGCCTGCATGGTTCTATTTGCGATTGGAACTTATTCTCACTCATCCACTCTTTCGTTCCAATAACTATCAATAAAATGCCTAAAATTAGATTACCTCTTTCCCCTTATGAATATTAAATATCTTTAGCTATGACCATTACTGCTACTATTTATTTTAACTTTTGTACTCTATTCCCCCCAATATATACATATGCTTATGTAAAACATTATCTATAGCAGAAAATAGAACTTGAGCTTCGTTTTCCCGACTGCTCTTAAAGTACTTTAAAGTAAAGACGGTCGGATTAAACTGCACTCTTCCTCTCTTTTTCTCCAACTTTTTTTCCTTCTTTTTCTTTATACACCGTTACTTCATCTCCTGCTTGAGTCGCTCCTCTTTCCTGCATTCCTTCCGAGATATCATCTTTTTCAGTGCTTGTACTTCTTGTTTGAATGGGCGATCTAAGAACGGTAGAGTATCCTTGCACAGTACGATATTTTTTATCCACAGCTTTGCTACGTGTTTTTCTTGCCCGTTGAAGTATATCTTCCTCTGTTGGATTATCTTCCATTTCTTCTTGCGTTCCTTGCATATTTTCTGTAATAGTTAAATCATTTGTTGCTGGTGATGTGGTTTCAATGATTTTGGACCCCTGCATTTTGCTACTTTGGTCAGATATCTTGGACTCAGTTACATGTCCATTTCCCGTCCTTCCCTTCGGTCTAGTTACCAGGTATTATTGAATGCCTTCATTTCCTTCTAACCATTCTTCGTTTTGCAGAGGTATTTCCTTTAACTGGTTAACTTTTCTTTTCCTATTTCTTTTCTCAAACTCACACGACATTTCCGAATTTGTCGATCTTAACTTGACAATTCGGAAATTGTCAAAATTTATGGGATTTGGGATCACGGCACTTATGGGATTTGGGATCTCGCAAAACATATATATTCCCTTTTCCAACTTTCTTAGCAATACCTTCTACTCGCAAAGGACATTTCCATTGCCTGTATATTTTAGGTGATAAATATGGTGGTTTTACCGCTTGCATATATACTAAGCTTCCAATTTCTATTTTCCTGTCCTGGCTTTTCTTATCTCGATTCATAGTATATTTTTTTACCCTTTTCTCCAACATTTCCTGGATTAACTCTCGAATTATTTTTATTCGGTAATAAATTTCTTCGGTAACTTCGTCCAGCTCTCCTGACGTTTCTTTGCTTTTTACTGATGTGATATTTGGCACATCAAATTTCATTCTTTTAGTATACCCTTAGAGCAAAAAGTGCGAATCATTTTTCACACTCACGTTAAACGTATTGTTTAACGTTGCCTGTGCCAATGATACATATTGCGGCCAATCTCTTTGGTTTTCCGCTGTAAAACATTTCAAGTACACCCCGATCTTTGCATTTTCGCGCTCGATCAAAAAATTGCTGAGGCGACCACTCACAGATCTTTACCTTCTTTTATTTCTTTATACATTCTAAAAGCTGATACGCCTTTTCCTTGTTTCAAGTTTGCATACCATTCTTTCATCATTTGGCATTGCTCTTGTACCTTGCTCATTGTTGCTACATCTAACGATAATACCGTCTTTTCCTTCCACTGTATCCGACTTCTTTTTGTAATTGGCACCAATAACAAATTACCTCTTCTTCGTCAGACCCTATTTCTTCATCATCTGATACATACCTGAACAGATAATCTGCTACATGATTCTTCTTTCCTTTTATGTACTCGAAGACGGGGTTAAAGTCATTGATTATCAATGACCAGCGTGAAAATATTGATGATGAGTATTTTCTTCTCAAATATGTGCTAGACCATTGTATGATCTGTGCGTACCTTGACAGGGTAAAGGAAATATCATATTTTTGAACTTCTTCAGAGCAAGCACTATGCCCAACGCTTCCAGTTCGGTGATAGAGTAATTCTTTTCACTAATCGTCAAAGTTCTACTTGGGAAACTAGCAGGTCGTTCCACTCCGTTTTCGTCTTGCTGCAATAGTACAGCACCAAGTCCCATTTTTGATGCGTCAGTAACTACAATAAACTCTTTTTCGTAGTTCGGATATTGAACTACTGGTTCCTGCATCCATCAACATTTCCTCCAACTTCTCTAGAGCTTCTTCTTGCTCTTGACCCAATTCAAATATTTATTTCTTCTTGAGTAGCTTATAAATGGGTGCTGCTATCGAGCTAAAATCTTGCATCAGATTTCTAAAAATATTGAAATCCATAACTGATTTTGTCTCAGCAACATCTCTTGGGCTCTTTATCTTTTCAAAGCTTCTAGTTTTCCGGGGTCTAAGGTGATTCCTTTTTCTGAAATTAGGAATCCCAAGAAAATAACCTCTTTTCTAAAGAAAGAATATTTTTCGAGTTTGATATGTAAGTAGTTTCTTCGCAAAGCCTAAAATACTTTTCCCAAACTCTGATAATGAGATGGTATATCTTTCACAAAGATGATAATGTCGTCAATGTACGACACAGTCGATTCCTATGTAATCCGAAAGAACTGTCTGCATTACGCGACTAAACACAACTGGGCTCTGTTTGAGACCCATCGGCAGAACTGTGGGCTGAAATGAACCCAGTAGGAAGCGAAATGCCAACATAGGTCTTGCCTCCTCTGCCAATTTTACATAATGGAACCCTTCTTTGATATATAATATACTAAACACTTTCGCTTTTCCCAAGCGGTTGATAGTTTCCCCAATATCTTGAATAGGGAACAGGTTGGAAACCGAGTTCCTGTTTATCTCCCTAAAATCGAAAAAATGCTCGAACTTCTGTTTTTCTTAGGTACTACTAACAAGGGTAACGAGAAAGGTGACACAGAAGGTACAATCAATCCTTCTTGCAGTTGCCTTTCTGTCCACTTCTTAATTTCTTCTTCGTATATTCGCGGTTGTTTATATTGTTAAGTATGCAATACTTTTGGACTATTTGGTTCCATATCCAAACGAAATTTATAAGAAAGGTACGTTCCTACTGGATCCTCTGATAGGTTAATTACATCTCGAATTTTCATAAAAAACAGTAACATATTTTCTAATTCACTGGAGCGTTGTAGTACGCTTCCTTGTCGACTATCTAAAGTCAGTATCGCTCTGTACGTTTCACATAATTGCTTTAGGCTTAAACCTTCAGATTTCGTAGGTAAGCTCCTCTTTTTGTATTTCTTACGAGTATTCACTAATTCCTCAACATGTAATTTCTTCATGACTGCTTCTCTGGTTGCATTCGTCCACTCGGACGTTTCGCTGCATTCTACTGGGAAGGCCTTAGTTAATTTTTCACCTCTTCCCATTTTTACAATTCAATTGCCTACATTTATTATTTCGGTCATTATTGCACCATTCTTTACTGAGAACATCGCACCTTATAAACAGTGTGCCTTCATCCCTCAAAGCGTAATTGGCTTCTTTAATTAATAAATTTCCCTTTTGGGGCATTTTTCCTTTATTGCCTTTTATGCTTACCTCAAACAGGTTACGACAACCTGGCAGGATTTCTTTTTCTTCTTCTTTTTCAATCAGCTTCTCTTTACAATTAATGCATTCATTACTATTTATTCCTATTTCTGGAATTACGAGTTCACTTGGCTTTCTTCTCCGCTTCACCTCTTTCTCTGATCGTCGCTTCGGGGAGTTCTTCTCAACCCTGCGAACTTGCATATCAGGTGAGGCTGTCTTTATCTCGAGTTACTTACCTTAATACGTCTCTCTGGACGTTCCCGCCTTATATTCTTGTTGTGACGCCCATTTGGGCTTAGACACTGTTTCTCACGCTGGTCAGTGAGACTCACATGCGAAGTTTTTCTGTCACTCCACTCCTTGGGTTTTACGAGTTCTGGTTTTCTTCTCCACTGCTCCTATTAACTCATGCGTAGATTATTAAATTTGTGATATCTCTTTAGACTTGTCCGCTCCTTATTTTCAACACGTTGCACTTTAGGCTTTATTCATGTACATTTTCTATTTTCTTTTTGATATAACGATATCATCAACAGACCGACGTGTTTTTTTTTCACCTTCCTGCATGTCTGTTGGTATTTTATTTAAAAAATATGTCGCTCTTTTTGGCTTAATTTGGTGTCGGTCAACTTTTCGGCATATGCGCCTCATTTTTTTTATCACTATCTCTTATTCACCACTTATTTCATGCGTAATAATCCTATGTTTGTATCCTACCTAAAGAGGTATTATTTTCTTTTCTGATACTTCATAAAACAATTTACTGTTTTTTGAAAGCTAATACTATGGGCAAGGTTGACATGCTGTCACAGCATAACAAAAAATTATCTCTAAAAGAGCATCCGTCTCCCACTGCTTCATTTATTACGGGAATATTTTTACAAAGTTTTATTTCTAACTTTACTCTCCCATATACGGGTATATCATCATTTTTATAGATTTCAGTTTTATTCTTACTTTTCGCACCTTCACTTTATCTTTATCTATTATCTGAATGAACCTCTTATATTTTATCAAAGTTAAACTGGACTCAAGGTAGATAAATACTTCTTCCTTGTTCCGCTTGTATGTCCTTATTACCTCTAAGGGTATATGATATGCAGCTATCCGTTTTTCGGACTTTCCTTTTCCTTTTTTCATGGTTCGAGATACCTTGGTTCCAAATATCAAATATTCTATGTTGGGGCTGCAATATCAAAGGGACGTTTCAGTCCCATTTTTACTCCTGCCCTTTTTCGGTCAGTTCTCTTGAGCTTAAAAAGGGTTTTTGCACAGTCTTCTTCTCCATAATATTCACTTTCGGATTCCTCATATTTTTCTTCGCTAGATTCAGAATCGCTATCTGATTCGTCTTAATTTTCATTGTCCTTTTCATAGCGGAGTATTTTAGATACCTTATTTACTTTGTATTTTCTATTTCGGAATCCTGGTCTGAATTTTGGAGTCGATCGACGGTCATAAAAAATTTTGTTTTCCTTTTTCGTAGATTATCGTACTACTTATTCTTCATTCTGGCTTGACTTTGCTGCCAATCTCAATTATAAGACTCTTGTGTATCCCTCTTATTTCGGGGTTCTTCTTCTCTGACGTAATTGTCATTTGGGTATCTCTCACGCTTTCTCGGAGAGCTCCACCTAAATCCTTCTCTTCCTCTAAATTGTATATTTCGCCCCACTCTCTCCTATTCTTGGTTTCCAGTACTGGTTTCCCTGTTCCCTCCAATTTTCTTCAAAATCATTTTTCTCTTCGTGTTCCGTTCTATATTTATTAGTATACTTTGCTTGGTTGTTTGGTGTGTATGAGTCACCTATATTCTTTTCTCTAATTACATTAATCCGTTCTCTCTCACAGGACGGTTTGGCTTCTCTTACTAATTCGATTTTCTTGGTTAGCTCAGCTATCAATGTCGTGATAGCTTTATTTGTAGTGAATGCTTTTCAGGGCAACTTTACGTACAACATTGATATTAACAATAATCTTTGCACCTTTTCCTCGATTTTTATTCCGTATCTTGCATCAGCTTATTCACAATAATCAGTTAAAAATGCTAGAGCCTGATTCATATGCGCAGTTATATTCGAGGACTTGTTCCAAGGAATTCGATATAGTTCCTAGAATTTTTCATAGATTCTCGTTGACGTGGCTGACTCTAGGTTGGTTTTCATGGCCTATTTGAACTCTTCAAAAGTGTTAGCATTTCTTATTTCCAACGAGGTTTCCAGTACCAATCGCACTGAGGATCCCTCATTTGTAGAAATATGGCTACTGGCCATTCCTAATCTTTCAGATTATCTTCCGATATGAAGCTCCTTTCCAATAGCTTGACTCATAAGTGAACGGAGGGGCCTATAGCTGGGCCACCCGCGAGGGAAGGTCCCTCCAGCATAGGGATATGTTTGGCGTAAAAGAACCTTTGAATATTAAAGTTGTTCCTTCCATCACTACCTGCGTTGTCGTCAGCCGTCGTACTTGAGGTTTCCGTGCTTTCTACTCTACGTTCTCTTTGCCTTTCTTCCTTGCTAGGCGCTGGTGTTTTTGGTTGACATAATAATGATGACGAGAACTATTGATCACCTGTTGTTCTTCTATTTCTACTTCTCTATCTCCATCTACTACTGACATTCACAGTTCTCCATTATTATTGCTATTTCTTTTATCACTAGTTCACTTAATATGACACTGACCCGCTTGGACTTACACTTCTTTCAACGCTATCTGTCTTTAAGTCAGATCTTAGAAACTTGCAACCAAATAAACTTATATGTTTATTTTTATGCACCTAGTTTTCTTATTTTATTTTAATTATAGTATTTCAAAATCACTTCTGTTCTAAATATTTATAATAACCGTGTTTTCTAAATGTATGTTCTTATCTTTTCCTTGTTGTTTAATAACAATTGAAATTAGTATTTAAGGGCGAGCTCCATGTTTTTTTCAAATTTTTTTTATGGACATAAGAAGATAACGAATCTAAAGGGTAAACATTAATGCATATATTTGGACACTATCAGATGAATCGTTGTCTTTGTTTTTGTTTTTTTGTATAGGGAATCAAACCCCTCTATATAACCATTTTCACTTTTTTCACTAAATCCTTAATAAATTGTAAAATATTTTATGTTTTATATTTTTTTCCTTTTAAAGATTTGGAAAAATATGTAGGAATCAAATGAACGCATGATTTTAATAATAGGTGATGGCATAGATGGTTTAAATCCTACCCATAATCATCGAAAACTTCTAAATTTTCATTTTTTAAATTTTTTTCAACTTCAAATGAATATTTTTTTGTGATCCGCAATTTTGTTTGGGATAAAAAAGATGTATTTATTTTCCTCTAACTATCTTAAATTCAATGAAAAAAAGTTTGAAAATGATCGTTGGTTTCGTTTTTTTTTTTTAGGGGGGGAGGGGGGGTGGAAATATTTATCTCTGAAAAGTGCTATTTCGAGAAAATCGCATAAACGTAAGACTCATAATGTTATTTACAAGTTATATTCCACGTTTAAAAGGTCATATCTCAGTAACCATTTAGCATGAAAAACTAATTACATATTTGGAATCTGCTTATTATTTCCTATAAAAATATACCATAGAAATGTTTAAAATTCATTTAAAAAATTTTTTTTTGCAGTTACCGTAAATCGCCAAACTCAAGGTCATTCGTCAAGTGTCACTTGAAAAGTCTTTTTCTCAGGAATCGCTTGGAATTAGGAAAAACTAATTACAGATTTGGAATCAGCATATATTGTACTAAAGAATTGATGAAAAAAATTTTTACCCCCAAAAGTTAGTGTCCTTCCTTCGGAGGGTCCCACTTTGAAATTTTTTTTTGAGTGGTTATATCTCAGTAACTATTTAGAATTATGGAAAACTAATTACACATTTGGACCGCGTTTTATTTTCTATAAAACTGTGACAAAATAATTTTAATAATAAAAAAAAATAAAAAATTTTCCTTTGGAAGTGATTTGCCAACAATTTAAAGATCATTGACAGGTGTCACTTGAAAAGTCTTTTTCTCAGAAACCGTTCAAAAATATAAAAAACTACATACAGAATTGGGATCAACATAGATTTTGCTCTAAAACTATGAAAAAATAAAATAAAAATATTTTCCCCAAAAAGTTGGGGTCTTTCCATAGGAGGGTCCCGTTTGAGATTTTTTTGAGTGGCCATATCTCAGTAACCATTTGAAAATATGAAAAACTAATTACATTTTTGGAATCAGGAGAGGATTTGCTATAAGAATTTTACAAAACAAATTTTAATGACTTTCCACCCCCAAAAAATTGCATGGAGTACGCGGATTAACATTTTCAAGGTCATTCGACGTGTTAATTAAAAAGTCTTTTTCTCGGGAACCACTTAAAATTTTAAAAAACTGATTACAGATTTGGAATCAGCATAGATTTTACTATATAACTGATGAAAAAAAGTTTACAAAAAAATTTCATCCTTAAAAAGTACGAAAATCCAGATGGATCGTTAACGACTTACAGCCCAACTTCTCAACAGCCGACGTGAGAATCTGACGATCAAATTTGTATAGTACACCACTCGTACCAAAGAGATATCTCTATTAGAATTGTACACGTATATAATGAGAGAACTCTAATTTTATGATGAATCAGCAAGGAGAATAAGGAAAATAAAATTTACTCAGTATTTACTTTCTTTACTTTTGCTCTTTACTTAATTCTTCTTTTAGTTTCAATAGATGTTTCGCACTTCAAATCCTAACTACTTCCTTCTTAGTATAGATTAAATTGTTTTAAATCGAATTTTCGAATAAATAGGGACCACTATGTTCTTTGGAGCAATTTGTCACTCTTATTAGAGCAAGTATATATTTCAGCCTTAGAGTCCATTCAATTAGATTCGAATTGACAATGAAATTTAATATCCAGCAATCAGTTTCTATTATTTGTTAATTAAATCAAAGTCTAGATGAAACTGAATTTAAAAATTGAAAAATCAAAATTGAAAATTAACATTTAAAAATTAAAAGTTAAAAATGAAAACGAAATTTATATGGTAAAAACGGAACGTGTGCAATATATATTTCTAGAAAAGAAAATAAATAATTAATAGAAATTAATTCATCACTATTGTTTAAATATCAATTAAATATTTAAATATTAATCAAATACTCAATTAATTTTGTTCTTATTTTTATTATTATTATTATTATTATTATTATTATTATTATTATTATTATTATTATTATTATTATTATTATTATTATTATTATTATTATTATTATTATTATATTATTATAATAATAATAATAATAATAATAATAATAATAATAATAATAATAATAATTATTATTATTATTATTATTATTATTATAATTATTATTATTATTATTATCATTATTATTATTATCATTATAATAATTATTATTATTGCTTTTAGTAATTTTTATTTCACTTTATCGATCTTTTAAATCTACTTTAAAATATTTTACAATGAAAGACTATTTGTGTGTTTCTCCAAATTTACATTTCGCTAATGTTACATAAAGCTAATGTTAAGACATTTGATCAGAGTAATCGTCTAGTCAAGAATGAATTTGCTTCGAATAGGATTCCAATTTGAAGTATAATTTTATGACAGATTATCTCTGAATGAATTTATGTCAGTTTATTCTTGTAGTTATTTTTCTTAACACGTTGAGTGCCGGAAAATGGGGCTGAGCCCGTTTTTAAATTTGTTTTTATTTTTTAACCGATTGAGCTGAAATTTTCAGTATATATAGCTTTTTTCCCGCCGAAAATAGTCCATTTCTAACGTTTTTACGAGTGATTAACCGTTTAGAAGTTATTTGGGGTCAAAAGTTTAAAAAAATTTGAGTAGCGGGGTCAAACCACTGGTCCACATGAGCTGAAATTTTAACTGAACAATCTTAGCCCCAATATATAGATGTTGTATGAAGCGATTTTTGATATCACGTCTAGAAAAAACGTTATAGGCATCCAAATTTTTTTTTGAAAAAAACCATACCCCTCCGGAGAAAAAAATTATTAAAAAAAAAATGCCTGAACCATTTTTTTTTATTTTTAGATTTTGTTTAGAAGTGGGATAGTTCTATAACTTACGTTTAAAACATTATAAAATAATTTTTGTTTGAAGAAAGATATAGTGTCTCAAACTTTTAAAATTTTTGAAAATTGGCAAAAAAATGGACCTTATTTAAAGAGCTATATCTCGAAGAAAACGAACTAGATCGAATAATATATAAAAAAATATTGTAGCCCCATCATTTATCTATAACACTTCCAAAAATGAGAAATGTAGTTATTGTAGTTTTTTTTAAAAAAATATTTTTTTAAAAAAGTTGGAATTTATTTTTTTTTTAAATTTTTGACTTTCGACAGTGGGTCAGTTTTGAGCTAATAACAATTTTTCTTTACTTCTGACAGCAAAAGTTTTTTAGAAGATGTTTTAGCCAATAGACTTAGGAACAAACACTCCAAATTTCAGACCGAAATTTTTTTTTATGTGGCCTCACCGTAGATTTCAACATTCCTAAAAATTCCGAAATAACTCCTAAACTTTAACTCCATCGCAAAAACGTTAGGAATGGAGTTTTTTCGTCGGGAAAAAAGCTATCTATATTGAAATTTTCAGGAGAATTGGATGAAATTGTTTGTTTTGTGCTGCGAGACCCACCAGTGGGTCTCATGGCACTCAACGTGTTAAGAAAATAAAACATTTTCTATGCTCGTTTTTCCTTTCGCTCTTTACGTCAATTGAGTATCCGGAGTAATTCCCAACTCATAAACAATATGAATTTTATCAACTTGGCATATCCTGTCTCAGTTATTATTATTACTATTTTCCACCAAACTCAACTTCATTATTATTATTGTTTTTACTGTTAAATATACAGTAAATTATATTTATATAAATATAAATATATATATATATATATATATATATATATATATATATATATATATATATATATATATATATATATATATATATATATATATATATATATATATATATATATATATATATATATAAGAACGTTCTACTGGTGATCTTCTTTCTCTTCTTTCTATCTCTTAGTCCTCCGCTCTTGGGGTTAATGAATTCAACTTCACTCTTTCGGATTCTATCCTTGTCTCTTTGACCTCTCTAATATCCTTTCCATTGGTTGTATAGCAGCTGTTGTAGGCAGCCACTGTTCTTCCTTTAAATCTACAAATAGTGATGTTCCTGAAGGATTTGTCCTATCAATAGCTCTCTTTCTAATTTTCATCTATGATTTTCTCTCTATTCCTTCGTCTCTTATATACTCCAATGCCGATTACTCCACTCTTCATTACTCCTTTCAATTTGAAAGGCATCCCTCTCTACATTAGTTAATAGAATCAAGAGCAACTGACCTCTGATCTTTCTCGTATTTCAAATCGGGGCATAGAAAACATGGTCGTTTACAAAGCCTGAAAAACTCAATTGCTCCATCTTTCTACTGGTCACAATCTTACGCACAACAATGACGTCTTCGAAAAGACTCAACTCAAACTTTCATCTGTCCTCAATATTCTCGGTGTTTCTTTTTCTCATGATCTTTCTTGGAAATATCACATTATTTCTCTTTCTAAACAAGCTTCTAAGAGGTTGGGTGTTCTAAATCGCCGTCAGATTTATTCACGTTGCCCCAGTTGCTTTCTCTCTATGGTGGTGTTTATTACTTCTGAATGAGTGCGCCTAACACATCTGGGGTGGTTTCACACATACATTTCTTCTCGAAAAGGTGCAGTATAGGGTTTTTCGTCTTTTAAACACTTTTGCTCTTACTAACTCTCTCCATTCTCTTTCTTCCCGTCAAAATGTTGCATCATTTTCACTATACTATAGGTATTAAAATGGACATTGCTCTTCTGAACTCTCACTTTGCATACCTCCTTCATTAAAAATGTCTCGTACGTCTCTACTTTCTACACTCTCCGACAACATTCTTAACCGCAATGCTCAATCTTTCATGTATTCTACTTCAAAAGTCTTGAACACACTCCCTATATTTATTTTCCCAATTTTCTTTGACTTGCACACACTTATACCCCTTGTATCATGTCACGTCGGCCATTATCGACCAGATTTGCGACTGTTTCCCAGCTCTGGTGGATATTGAAAAATTTCCGGCCTTTGACCATCAGAGTAGAAATATATATATATATATATATATATATATATATATATATATATATATATATATATATATATATATATATATATATATATATATATATATATATATATATATATATATATATATATATATATATATATATATATATATATATATATATATATATATATATATATATATATATATATATATATATATATATATATATATATATATATATATATATATATATATATATATATATATATATATATATATATATATATATATATATATATATATATATATATATATATATATATATATATATATATATATATATATATATATATATATATATATATATATATATATATATATATATATATATATATATATATATATATATATATATATATATATATATATATATATATATATATATATATATATATATATATATATATATATATATATATATATATATATATATATATATATATATATATATATATATATATATATATATATATATATATATATATATATATATATATATATATATATATATATATATATATATATATATATATGTCCTCTGGTGGGCAAAGGCCAGAGGCCTACCAATGTTCCACTAGAGTTGGAAGGAAATTCGGAAACATGGTCAAATTAAAGCCGACATGACCTGATACACGTCGTTCAAAGGTGCCTAAGTCATAGGAAGTTGGGAAAATAGATGAAGGAAGTGTGTTCCAGACTTTACCAGTAGAGTACATGTAAGATTGAGCATAGCGGTTAAGTCTGGGGTCAGAGAGTTGGACAGAGAAAGGATGAGACTGTGTAGAAAGACGAGTCGCACGAACCCTTCTTTGGAGGAGGTATGCGACGAGAGAGTTCAGAAGAGCAGTGTCCATTGTAATAGTGATAGTATAGAGAGAGTGACGCAACATTTCGACGGGCAGAAACAGATTGGAGTGAATTAGTGAGAGCAGGAGAGTTGATAAGGCGAAAAGCTCTAGACTCCACCTTTTCCAGGAGAGCTGTGTGTGTGGAACCACCCCAGATGTGTGACGCATACTCCATACAGGGGCGAACAACACCCCTATACAGAGCAAGCAACTGGGGTGGTGTGAAGAAATATTGAAGGCGCCTCAAAACACCATACCTCTTAGAAGCTTGTTTAGAAAGAGAGGTAATGTGATCTTTCCAAGAAAGATCACGAGCAAAAGAAACACCGAGAATATTAAGGAGAGATGAAGGTTTGAGTTGCGTGTTTTCGAAGAAGATATCGTAGTTGTGTGGAAGATTGTGTCGAGTAGAGAGATGAAGGAATTGAGTTTTTAAGGCATTGAAAACAACCATGTTTTCTTTGCCCCAATTTGAAATGAGAGATAGATCAGAGGTTAGTTGCTCCAAGGCCACCCTCCTTGCCTCTATTAACTGTTGCTGGGAGGGGCGTCTTTCAAAATGAAAAGAGTAATGAAGGGTGGAGTCATCAGCATAAGAGTGAATAGGAGATGAAGTAATAGAGAGAAGGTCATTAATGAAAAGCAGAAAAAGTTTTGGGGATAGGACAGATCCTTGAGGAACACCACTATTAATAGATTTATAGGATGAACGGTGGCCGTCTTCAACAGCGGCTATAGAACGACCGGAAAGGAAATCAGAGAGAAGGTCACAGAAAGAAGGATAGATTCCGAAAGAGGGAAGTTTGGAAATCAAAGCTTTGTGCCAGACTCTATCGAAAGCTTTCGATATGTCCAGCGCCACAGCAAAAGATTCACCGAAATGCCGAAGAGAAGGGAAAGAAGATCACCAGTAGAGCGTTTCTTTCGTAAGCCATACTGGCGATCTGAGATAAGATTAGAAGAATTGAGATGTTTCCAAATCTTCCTCTTAAGGATAGATTCGAAAACTTTAGAAAGAACGGAGGTTAAAGAAATAGGACGATAGTTAGAGAGCTGAGAGGGGTCCCCCTTCTTCGGCACAGGCTGAATGAGCGCACGTTTCCAGCAAGAAGGGAAGGTTGAAGTAGAAAGACATAGACGAAATAGTTTACCAAGGCAGGGTGCAAGCTCTGAAGCACAAGTTTTGAGAACCACAGGAGGAATACCATCAGGACCGTACGCCTTCTTAGTGTTAAGCTCAGAGAGAGCAGAAGTGACGTCTTTAGAAGAAATTAAAATTTTAGGCATAAATGACTTAAAACACGTTGAATGCCGGAAAATTGGGCAAGCCCCATTTTTGAAATTTTTTTTATTTCTTGACCGATTGAGCTGAAATTTTCAGTATAGATACTTTTTTTCCCGACGAAATTAGTCCATTTCTAACGTTTTTACGAGTGATTAACTGTTTAGAAGATATTTGGGGTCAAAAGTTGAAAAAAATTTAAATAGCGAGGACAAACCACTGGTCCACATGAGCTGAAATTTTAGCTGAGCAATCTTAGCCCCAATATATAGATGTTGTATGAAGCGATTTTTGATATCACGTCTAGAAAAAACGTTATAGGCATCCAAATTTTTTTTTGAAAAAAACCATACCCCTCCGGAGAAAAAAATTATTTAAAAAAAAATGCCTTTTTTTTTTTTTTTTTTTATTTTTAGATTTTGTTTAGAAGAGGGATAGTTCTTTAACTTACATTTAAAACATTATAAAATAATTTTTGTTTGAAGAAAGATATAGTGTCTCAAACTTTTAAAATTTTTGAAAATTGGCACAAAAATGGACCTTATTTGAAGAGCTATATTTCGAAGAAAACGAACTAGATCGAATAATATATAGAAAAATATTGTAGCCCCATCATTTATCTATAATACTTCCAAAAATGAGAAATGTAGTTATTGTAGTTTTTTTTAAAAAAGTTGGAATTTATTTTTTTTTTAAATTTTTGACTTTCGACAGTGAGTCAGTTTTGAGCTAATAACAATTTTTCTTTACTTCTGACAGCAAAAGTTTTTTAGAAGATGTTTTAGCCAATAGACGTAGGAACAAACACTCCAAATTTCAGACCGAAAATATTTTTTATGTGGCCTCACTGTGGCAGTTGAACCGTCAGAAGATACTAGAGGAGGGAAAGAGGAAGAAGCAAAGTTAGAGTTCACATTTTTTTGCAAAATGCCAGAAATGGCTAGAGGAAGAGGAGCCAGAAAGATTATTGCATTTGCGACGGAGAAAAGAGTTTTTAGCATCTCGAAGAATAGATTTTGCACGATTCCGGGATGAAATATAAGTTGCATGAGATTCTGGAGTTTGAAGACGACGGAAGTCCCTGAAGGCAGCATCCCTGCGGCAGATAGCACGAGAACAAGCAGAGTTAAACCAAGGTTTGTTAGGTTTAGTGGAAATGAAAGAATATAGAATGTACGCCTGAATGCCAGAGAGAATTACCTCAGTTATGCGCTCTGCACACTCCGAGGGACCCCTCCCACGGAAACAGTAATCATTCCATGGAAAATCAGAAAAGTACGACCGCAAGTCAGGCCAGTTAGTGGCACCAAAAGGCCAGAAACGTCTCCTTGCCGAGGGCGGGTGTCCGTTCTTGCGGAAGACTTGAAGAGACAAGACAAGATACGGAGATAAGAAGATGATCGGATGAACCCAGAGGAGGAAAGAGTTTAACAGTGTAAGGAGAAGGATTAGAAGTTAGAAAAAGGTCTAGAATGTTGGGTTCATCACCAAGACGGTCAGGGATACGGGTAGGGAGTTGCACCAACTGTTCAAGGTTGTTCTGGATAGAAAATTGGAAGGCGAGTTCACCAGCTGGATCTTGAGAACTAGATGAAAGAAATTTTCGGTGGTGAACATTGAAATCACCTAAAATGATGATTTCGGAGAAAGGAGAAGAAGAAAGAATGTGATCTATTTTGGAGTTAAGATAGTCGAAGAATTTTGGATAGTCTGTAGAGTTAGGAGATAAGTTGACAGAACAAATGAATTTAGTTGTAGAGTTGCAAGAAAGTTTGAGCCATAAAGTTGAGAATTCAGAAGATTCCAAATTAGAGACACGAGAACAAACAATATCGTTGCGCACATATACGCAACATCCGCCTTTGGCTGAAAATTGAGGATAGAGACAGTAGGAGGAAACAGAGTAAGGTTTGCTGTCAGAGCACTAAGACACCTGAGTTTCAGTTAAGAACAGGAGATGAGGTCTAGAAGAAGAGAGGTGGTGTTCGACAAAGTGGAGATTAGAAAAAAAACCGCGAATGTTGCAGAAATTAATGAAAAACGAAGACCGTGGACCAGGGCAAGCCGGCATAGAGGTCTTGGTGGCGCCAACCCCATCACCGGAGG
>SEYY01021907.1:5000-17500 GCA_009176605.1 Armadillidium nasatum
TCCGGAGCTATTCCTCTCTTTAAATTTTTAGGCTTAAAATAATTAACTTCTTCTAAAGATGATATTTCTGTTCGCTCTGAACTAAAAACTAAGAATATGTACTACTTTAGATGATTCCGGAGCTATTCCTCTCTTCAAATTTTTTAGGCCTAAAATAATTAACTTCTAAAGATGATATTTCTGTTTTCTCTGAACTAAAAACTAAGAATATATACTAATCGATGACTCTTATTGCTTGTGCTTCTGTGCTTGCAACCTTCTTTGGAAAACTGTTTTCCCTGCCAATAAGCTTCAACCTTTCGCTCTTGCTGAAGGCAAATATTTGATGCTAGGGGGAATGTCGTGCAGCGACTAACCTCTGATCTTTATCGTATCGCTACTTGGAGCAAAGAAATCATGGTTGTTTTGAAAGCCTCAAAAAAAACCTCGTTCCATCATCTATCAACTCTCATAGTTTTCCACACAATATTGTACCTTCTTCAGAAACACGGAACTCAAACTATCGTCTCTTCTTAATATTCTTGGTTTTCCTTTTCTGGTTCTTTTTCTTGGAAGAATCACATTATCTTTCTTTGTAAACAAGCTTCTAAGAGGCTTGGTGCTCTTGTATGGTGTACGCAACACATATCTGGGTTGACTACACACATACTGCACTTCTTTATAAAGTGGAATCTAGCATTTCCGAAATTATTCAATTTCTTTCTAGATATGAAATTGTCCCATCAATCTTCTTATAACACGCGCTACTACAACGAACACTGCATCCTAAATCTCTTCACTCGTTTATCCTTTCGTCCGAAGAGACCTTGTGTTACATAGCCTCTTTCTTCCTTTTTATCCAACTCTCTGAACCCAAATTTAATTATAAACTTGCATGTACCCTCTGGAACACTATCTTTTCATTGAATTTTAAAACTTACTTTGACGTGCATAGTTTTGAGGCATGTCGGCCTTTGTTTTATTCTCATTTTTTGTATATTTTCTCATCTCTGGTGAATCATGGTAACATTTTTGTATACTTTTCCTTTTATATATATATATATATATATATATATATATATATATATATATATATATATATATATATATATATATATATATATATATATATATATATATTATATATATATATATATATATATATATATATATATATATATATATATATATATATATATATATATATATATATATATATATATATATATATATATATATTATATATATATATATATATATATATATATATATATATATATATATATATATATATATATATATAATTATATATATATATATATATATAATAGATATATATATATATATATATATATATATATATATATATATATATATATATATATATATATATATATATATATATATATATATATATATATATATATATATATATATATATATATATTATATATATATATATATATATATATATATATATATATATATATATATATATATATATATATATATATATATATATATATATATATATATATATATATATATATATATATATATATATATATATATATATATATATATATATATATATATATATATATATATATATATATATATATATATATATCACAGTGCACACTTAATACTAATGAGATAACTGGAATTTCTATTAAAAAATATATCGACAAGAATTTGTTCTTAATTAACTTTTTTTAAAAAAAGTAAAAAAAAAAAAAACATAAATATTCATTTTAATTTTCAAAAATGTTTTGCATAATTTTCTTGCAGTCTTTTCCTAAATTATTAATTAAGATATTTTATTAAAATGTTACGAATATATTTGGACGTTTATTTGAGTGAGTGAATTTTATACATAATGTGTATGGATATATATTTGTTCATGTGACCTTTCAGTATTGAATTTTGCAATTCAATACTAAAAGTATTGAATTGCAAAACTGAAATTGTTGAATTCTTCTTCTTCTATCTATATATATATATATATATATATATATATATATATATATATATATATATATATATATATATATATATATATATATATATATAATTATATATATAATATATATATATATTATATATATATATATATATATATATATATATATATATATATATATATATATATATAATCTCTCTGATGACCAAAGTCCAGAGGAATACCAATTTCCACCAGAGTTGGAAAAATACCGGAATCTGGTCGTTAAAGGTCTACATGTCCAGACACTTCGTATGACTGTGGTCGAGTCAAAGGAAGTTTGGAGAACATATAAAGAGATTGTGTTCCAGAGTTTACAAGTAGAATATATGAATGATTGAGCATATATGTTAAGTCTGGGATCAGAGAGTTTTACAGAGAAAATATGAGACTGTGTAATATTGTATAAGTATGCGATATATATATATATATATATATATATATATATATATATATATATATATATATATATATATATATATATATATATTATATATATATATATATATATATATATATATATATATATATATATATATATATATATATATATATATATATATATATATATATATATATATATATATATATATATATATATATATATATATATATATATATATATATATATATATATATATATATATATATATATATATATATATATATATATATATATATCCTCAGAATACATAAATAGTTTTTTTTCCCTTTTGTATATGTTTATAGAAGTTGTGAATTCACATCCCATGAGACAATAAAAGTCTCTTTAGTACAAACCTGTCCCTCAACTTCGACATCTGTCCTTTTTCTCTCAGGTAAGCAGTTCTGTTCTTTTGTAATTATAATGCTTGAATAAACCAACGTTTAATCAACTTGCCATCACTTTCATTTAGCTGTATAATCTAAAGTTACTTCACTTTCTCCTAACTTTTCTAATAACTTTCACTTTTAATTTCACTTTTCGAAGCTTTTATTTTTCTTTTAATATTTTCATACGAGAGTTATGTAACTTGTTAATAAATATAATTTTTCCGATTTTAGCTCACAGTGTTTGAAATTCTCTTTCAATATATATATATATATATATATATATATATATATATATATATATATATATATATATATATTATATATATATATATATATATATATATATTATATATATATATATATATATATATATATATATAATATATATATATATATATATATATATATATATATATATATATATATATATATATATATATATATATATATATATATATATATATATATATATATATATATATATATATATATATAATATATATATATATATATATATATATATATATATATAATATATATATATATAAGTATATAATATATATATATATATATATATATATATATATATATATATATATATATATATATATATATATATATATATATATATATATATATATATATATATATATATATATATATATATATATATATATATATATATATATATATATATATATATATATATATATATATATATATATATATATATATATATATATATATATATATATATATATATATATATATATATATATATATATATATATATATATATATATATATATATATATATATATATATATATATATATATATACTATTTAAGTTTGTAACCATTATAGATGTGCAAAAATTTTATAACTTTTATGCTGAAAATGAAAATGAGTCAAAGTACCTTTAGAACCATCTCTTCTATATTTAAAATCGATTTCTAGCTACCATTTAATTTCAAATAAACTTTATTTAAAATAATAGCAGAGTAATTAAATTGCTATATCTTAATATAGCAAAACCTATAACTATAATTTTTAGCAGGTTCATTGTCCCTTACATTTGTTCTTTACGGCTCTCTTCTTAATCGATTCTTTCTATTTCTAAATCATCTTTGGCCTGAAGAAAAGATTTATTATTTATCAGCTAAAGAAAGACATACAAAATAGACCCAATATATTTCAGATCTGGAATTTACATATCGAAAAGCAAACAGAGCCATTACAACTGAATCATGAGTCTAGAATATCGATTCATATTGAATATTAGAACTGAATTTTTAAAAGCTGTTCTATCTTTATAGGACTGCCTCAGCCTTGTGGATTTTGTCTCTTCTTTAAAATATCATCTTTAAAATTCTCCTTTAATTAATATGATTGGTTGATGGAGTTAATTTTCTTTAATTCAAAGAATTATCCAAGAAACTTAAATGTACTTGCATGGAGTACTGCTCGTATGTTTCTAATGATTCGTCACAAACTATTTTATTACATTTAATAATTTATTAATATTTTGAAAACGATTTTAAACTTCATATCTGAGAAGTGGTACTTAAAAGCTTCTTGTTTCTCATTTCGCAGTAAAATAAACAGGTCGAGGAAGCTGACAGCTTTCTTTCAACTTCTCATGCGCACCTTCGTTCCATAAAAAGGGCAATATTTTCAGTCTAATTTTTAGTGAAGATTAGGATGTACAGTAGTGGTATCTGTAATTTCATATCTTTTTTTTTCAATTAATGCAGTACTGTTTTGTTAGCTTATTTTTACCTTTTGAATTTGACCTTTCTCACCCTAATTCACTCCTTATGATTTCCTAAGAGTCGTATGTCTTAAACTGCTTTTAATACTAACAAAAAAAAAATTGAACGTTATATAAAAAAGAAATATGTTAAAACCTATACTCATTTATTTATAAATATATTAGAATGGTACACTGCAAAAGTTGTCCTAACCAATCGTTGAGACAAACTGCACAAATTTCTTATTAGAAAATAAATCGGTGAAGCGACTTTCTTATGATTAACATGTCTTTTCTCTATCGAAAATTTTACTGTGACTGTCCCAACAATTCGTTAGGACAATTTTTGCAGTGTACCGAATGCAAAGACCCTAGAAAACAATGAAATAAAAAATATAAAATAAAAATAAACATTCTTGAAAGTATCCTTAAAAAAAGTAGGTTAGAATTTCGACTTTCTTTTTTCGTCGAAGACTTTTCGATAAAAATCAAACTTTACATCGGAAACCGATAATTCGTTAGGAAGTGTTGACACACTTTCCCACTTACAGAGTGACACGGACACAACTTTGTCTCACCAAAATAAAACTCACATGAAACTATTCCAGTTACTAACTCTAAAAAATGTAATAATAAAAATAATAATAATAATAATAATAATAATAATAATAATAATAATAATAATAATAATAATAATAATAATAATAATAATAATAATAATAATAATAATAATAATAATAATAATAATAATAATAATAATAATAAAATAATAATAATAAAATAAAATAAAAAAAAAAAAAATAAAATTATTATTATTATTTATTATTATTATTATTATTATTATTATTATTATTATTATTATTATTATTATTATTATTATTATTATTATTATTGAAATCATTTATTACCATTATATTATTATTAATTATTATTATTATTATTATTTATTATTATTATTATTATTATTATTATTATTATTATTATTATTATTATTATTATTATTATTATTATTAATTATTATTAATAATATTTATAATAATAAATAATAATAAAATAATAAATAATACTTACTTTACGTCCCCGACCTTCCTGGGGGAGGACAGTAAGTAAGTATTATTATTATTATTGTTATTATTTTTATTATTATTATTACTATCATTATAATATTATTATATTGTTATTATTATATTATTTATTATTTATTATTATTATTATTATTATTATTATTATTATTTATTATTATTATTATTATTATTATTATTATTATTTTATTATTAATTTATTATTTTATTTTATTATTTTTATTATTATTTTTGATTTTTTTTATTATTATTATTATTATTAATTATTATTATTATTAATTATTAGCTTATTATTACATTACCTGTTTATTTTATCCATTGATATTTTTATTAATAATATTATTATCTCTATTCTTAATATTATTACATCAGATAATCCAAATCATTCAAGAATATTAATTCCAATACTGAAATCATCAATACGATCATTATTATTATTACTAGGTAAAATCGATGCAGCAATTGTCTTATTATTCTTATTAATCCTTATTATTATTTTGAAAATTTTATTGAAAATATTATAATTACCTTATTATATTATTGAAAATTTTATTGACAATATTATATTACAACTTATTTTATTTACTACTATTATTCATAACTATTATTATCACTATTTTTATTTTTTGTATAATAGAAATTGTTATCAATATAGTTGCCATTATTATTATTTATTATTTTATTATTATTTTATTATTTATTATTATTATTATTATTATTATTATTATTATTATTATTATTATTATTATTATTATTATTATTATTATTATTATTATTATTATTATTGTTATTACAATACTTGAAATAAATATCATCATTACTATTATTATTACTAGAATTATTGTAGCAAACTTCATATTTAACAACTTTGTTACTGTTGCTTGCATCGTTACTCTAGAAGTAACCTATCCTAACATGTAATTATCAAATTTATATGTATTAAACTTTGGGGCTCAAAGGAAACGGCAGAGTTTTCCCCTAGCAGCCCCTTTTCAGAGAACTGGACTTTATTATTATTATTATTATATTATTATTATTGTTACCTATTATCCTTATTATTGTATTTAACAGTATAGGACCTTTTGTATGTAATAGTTCAAACTTTTATTTGTGCTTTTTTCTGAATAAACTGTTCGAATGAATTATTATTATTATTATTATTATTATTATTATTATTATTATTATTATTATTATTATTATTATTATTATTATTATTATTATTATTATTATTATTATTATTGAAACCATTTTATCATTATTATTACTATTGTTATTACTAATATTATTATTAAAAGTATTAGCAGTAATAATAGTAGTAGTAGTAATAATAAAAGTATTGTCTAAAATTTAAAAGTTATTGTTCCCTGCATGTTTGAATATTTCACTGCGAAGTAAATTTTAAATTATCCCTAATGTATTATCATAATTCATAATTTATTTCAAATATAAATAAGTATATTCGAAATATGTTACATTATTTTTATTCCTTTTTACACAGCTTCTCAGGTTATTAGCTTTATTATTATTTTTGTCATTATCATTATTTTATTATTATTATTATTATTATTATTATTATTATTATTATTATTATTATTATTATTATTATTATTATTATTATTATATATTATTATTTATTATTTTATTATTATTATTATTATTATTATTATTATTATTATTATTATTATTATTATTATTATTATTATTATTATTATTATTATTATTATTATTATTATTATTATTATTATTATTATTATTATTATTATTATTATTATTATTACTATTTAATGCTATTACACGAGAAATTTTACTTCGCATAAATATATTACGTCTATCAATCTTTCTGTATTTAAATATTTAGTGTAAATTTTAAATTTATATTTAACATGTAATAAATAATTTCAAATATTTTTTAATTTTAAAATAAAGAACATATTTCTTTATTTTATTACAGGTTTTCAAATCAATTTTATTCAATGTGTTTCTTTAGAAACAAGAGAAAATAATAATAATAATAATAATAATAATAATAATAATAATAATAATAATAATAATAATAATAATAATAATAATAATATAACTAATCATTATTATTATTATTATTATTATTATTATTATTATTTATTATTATTATTATTATTATTATTATTATATATATATATAATAAAATAATTTTTAAATAATAAAAATAATAAAATAAATAATAAAATAATATAATAATAATAATAATAATAATAAAATAATAATAATAATAATAAATAATAAATAATAATAATAATAATAATAATAATAATAATAATAATAATAATATAATAATAATAAAATAATAAATAATAATAATAATAATAATAATAATAATAATAATAATAATAAAATAATAATAATAATAATAATAATAATAATAATAATAATAATAATAATGCTACAGAAACATCTATTACTACTTCAATATTGTTACTATAACCACCATTACTATAAATAATGGTAATTAATTGTTTTAAAACTTGAATCTGTATTTAGTGCTATTTTAAACTACAGCTTAAGAACCTGCCCAAAAATGATCATCAAAAAGACTAAATATAAATTATAAATCAAAGCTCTCCTAGTTTAATTTGAATATGAAATAAGAAAGGTCTCTAATGCTATTGTCTTCCAATTTCTCATAGATGAACCATTCTCGACAAATTCTTGAGATTGAAAATTGCTGGAAATAAATCTTTGAAATAAAGCGTGAAATTTGATATTATGTAATCACGTAATTATGCTGACTAAGATGAAATTTAAATTCAAATTTCTCTCTCTCTCTCTCTCTCTCTCTCTCTCTCTCTCTCTCTCTCTCTCTCTATCATATATATATATATATATATATATATATATATATATATATATATATATATATATATATATATATATATTATATATATATATATATATATATATATATATATATATATATATATATATATATATATATATTGACTTCCATTGTTGTGTCGCTGATATGTCTTGATGTCGTGGTATCTAAAGTATTGTTTAGGTTCTATTTTAATTTTAATGTTTTGTCTATCATCCCCATGTGTTCTTTTGGTGCTTAATCTTTTTTTTATCGTTTTAGCGTAAATGATGATAGTCCCTCATGGTTTTAAACGTTCTGGTATTTAAATTTTGTTTGCATTTCCTTTGATGTGCAAAATTGTATATATATTATATATATATATATATATATATATATATATATATATATATATATATATATATAATATATATATATATATATATATATATATATATATATATATATATATATATAGAAAAGGAAGAAGGTGCATGGACCAGGTTTTTACCTTAAGAATGATTGAAGAAAAAAAAGAGAGAAAAAGGGATAGATGTGTATATATGTTTTAAGGACTTAGAGAAAGCTTATGACAGGGTGGATAGGAGTAAACTGTGGGAGGTTTTGAGGAAGTATGAAATTGAAGTGAAAGTAATTGAGGGAATTAGGTCACTTTAGAGGAATTGTAGAGTGTGTGTGAGAATAAATAAAATGGAAACTGCTTTTTTCTAGGTGAATAATGGATTGAGACAGGGTTGTGTTATGTCTCAGGGTTAATTTAGTTTATTTATAGATAAAGTGGTAAGGTTGATGTAAAGAGAGGGTAAAGGGATGAGAATGAGGGATCAACAAGAAATATGGAATGGGAATGTGTTATTATATGCGGATGACGTTGTACTTTAGTCTGAGTCACAAGGGGGCTTAAAAATTTTGGTGGATGAGTTTGTAAAATGTTGTGATGAGTTAGGCTTACGAGTGAACACAGGAAAGAGTAAAGTGTTATGGATGAAAAATGGGAAGAGTGTAGATAAGGTTGTTAAGGTGGGGGAGATGAATTGCTAATTAAGGTGAGGAGGGAGAGATTGGAATGGGTTAATTCTTTTAAATATCAGGGTGTGAATTTTAAGGGAAGAGATGTTTGTGAGGGAGATGAAGTAGGGTATAGAATAAGAGAAGGGGAGAAGGTTTCGGGAGGCTTGAGGGATATTTGGAAGAGAGGAAGGCTGACAAGAGAAGTGAAGAAGAAAATATTTAAGGGATGCTGTGTTCCAGTTTTTATGTATGGGAGCGAGATGTGGCGGTTGAATGCGAGAAAAAGGAAAAAGGTTGAGGTTTTTGAAATGAAAGGTCTGGTGTAAGTAGATGGAATAGAGTCAGGAATGTGAGAATAAAGGAGCAATGTGCTTGGGGAAGGGGTTTGGAGGAGAGAGCTGAACGGAACATGCTGAGGTGGTTTGGGCATGTTTGGAGGTTGAATGATGGGAGATTGGCTAAAAAGGTGCTTATATCGGAAGTTGAAGGTGTAAGAGGTAGGGGGAGACCTAGGAGAGGTTGGGTAAGTGGAGTAGGAATTAATGGGAAAAGATTGGTGAGGGGATGAATGCTGGTATCAGTTGTTGCTTGTGGTAGTCAACACCCCACGTTTGTGGGAAAAGTTGTGAGTATATATATATATATATATATATATATATATATATATATATATATATATATATATATATATATATATATATATATATATATATATATATAATATATATATATATATATATATATTATATATATATATATATATATATAGTATCGGCATATATATATATATTATATATATATATATATATATATATATATATATATATATATATATATATATATATATATATATATATTATATATATATATATATATATATATATATATATATATATATATATATATATATATAATAATCGTGTATATGACACTACATCTAAGGTTATTTTATTTTTGTTGCTATTTTTTTCCTTATTAGCATAAGAGCTGATTTACTAGCGAAGGAAGCTCAACTCTTTCGTCCTTCTCATCTGAGAGCACTAAAAGAAGATACGGAATTCTGCAATGGTTTTAGAACACTCGTGAAGGGACCCGAAAGAAACTTCAGGGTTTAGGGACAACTTCAACTTTTGCAAGATGAGAGAAAGAGGGAAACTAGAGAAGATAATTATAAAAACAGGTAAGAAAGAAAACAGAAAAGATGAGAATAAAAAGGTTAATGAAGGAGAAAAATATGATAATAAAAAAATATCAGATTAAGGAAATAAGATGATGAAAAAAAAGTAAGACAGGTGAAAAATTAATGACAGTAAGAATAAGAAAGTGAAGAGTATATATATATATATATATATATATATATATATATATATATATATATATATATATATATATATATATATATATATATATATATATATATATATATATATATATATATATATATATATATATATATATATATATATATATATATATATATATATATATATATATATATATATATATATATATATATATATATATATATATATATATATATATATATATATATATATATATATATATATATATATATATATATATATATATATATATATATATATATATATATATATATATATATAATATATATATATATATATATATAATATATATATATATATATATATATATATATATATATATACATATATATATAATATATAATAATAATAAATAATAATAATAAATAATATAATAATAATAATAATAATAATAATAATAAATAATAATAATAATAATAATAATAAAAATAATAATTAATAATAATAATAATAATAATAATAATAATAATAATAATAATAATAATAATAATAATAATAATAATAATAATAATATATAATAATAATAATAATAATAATAATTAATAATAATAATAATAATATTAAAATAAATAATAATAATTAAAATAAATAAAAAAAAATAAAATAAATAATAATATTAACAATAATAATTAAAAATAAATAATAAAATAAAAATAAAAAAAAAAAAAAAAAAAAAAATATATATATATATATATATATATATATATATATTATATATATATAATATATATATATATATATATATATATATATATATATATATATATATATATATATATATATATATATATATATATATATATATATATATATATATATATATATATATATATATATATATATATATATATATATATATATATATATATATATATATATATATATATATATATATATATATATATATATATATATATATATATATAATATATATATATATATATATATATATATATATATATATATATATATATATATATATATTATATATATATATATATATATATATATATATATATATATATATATATATATATATATATATATATATATAATATATATATATATATATATATATATATATATATATATATATATATATATACCTTTCTCATAATTCTAGACGAACAAATCAACGGAAACCTGAACTTCGTCTTTCTTTTCATTTAATCACTTGTAAAAAGAAAAAAAAGGACTAAAAAAAAAATTCATAAATAAAACGAAAGAATTTAATGGAAAGAAATTTATCGATTTCCAATATTCAAATTCATTTCATTCGAACGTGCGTAAAATATGTAATGAAAAAGCATTCTACCATTTCTAATCGTAAATTCAAATGTTGGTAAAATAAAAAAAAAAAAAAAAAAAAAAAAAAAAAAAAAAAAAAAAAAAAAGATGAAATTTATATTTTTTAAATGTAAATTATATTTTTTTATTTTTTTTTTATTTATTTTTTTTTTTTTTTTGCTTTTTCTTCTTCTTTCAAGTGCATCGGTATGCTGCAGAATGAGAGAAGAAGGATGCGGTAGTTCTTCTTTTGTAATTAATTTACGACAAAGCCTGTAATAAAAACATATTTTAGCTCTTAACTTGAAGTTATTCTTGCTTTTAAATGTAAAAAACTATCTTTTTGGCATTCTAACTTTG
>SEYY01021907.1:22500-24555 GCA_009176605.1 Armadillidium nasatum
AGGCCAATGGCCCAGATAAAATTTCCCCTCGTATTTTAAGGGACTGTGCTTCTGAGTTAGCGCCTGTCATTGTACAGCTCTACTCTCTATACCTTAATACTAATACTTTTCCACAATGCTGAAAGCGCGCATATGTTCCCGAAAAAAGGTAGCCACTCTGACTTCCAACTATCAACCTCACTTTTGTTCTATCTAACTCTCATTTCCTTGATCATTTGGAGTCTCATTGAATTGAATCTTATATAAAGCATATATATATATATATATATATATATAATATATATATATATATATATATATATATATATATATATATATATATATATATATATATATATATATATTATATATAATATATATATATATATATATATATATATATATATATATATATATATATATATATATATATATATTATATCTATTATTTAGAAAATATGCTGTGAATATTGTATTTAAATATATATCATTCTTTTCTGTATTTTACAGAAACAATAAATTAATGCCAGAAAACACATTGAAACAAATCATATTTCTTGTTGGAAATCAAGTTGAATGACAATGTCTTGCATATTTGATGATGGACACTGGTGAAAGAGCAACATCGTATTATTTTATATTTCTCATAATGTTGAAAAGACAACAAGCAGCTTTAAAGTTCATGTTGAGAATTTTATATATATATATATATAATATATATATATATATATATATATATATATATATATATATATATATATATATATATATATATATATATATATATATATAATATATATATATATATATATATATATATATATATATATATATATATATATATATATATATATATATATATATATATATATATATATATATATATATATATATATATATATCTCTTCTGTTGCAAAGGCTAGAGGCCTTCTAATTTCTGCCAGAGTTTGGGAAATACCCGAACCTGGTCGTTAAATGCCGACATATTCCGATACACTGCGTTTGAAATGTGCAAGTCAAAAAAAGTTGGGAAAACAGATATGGGAGTGTTGCTCCAACTTTATATATATATATATATATATATATATATATATATATATATATATATATATATATATATATATATATATATATATATATATATATATATATATACAGAGAGAGAAAAAGAGAGAATCCTCTTCCCTTTTAAATCCAAATATGGCCCAAAAAAAGGAAAACTACGCCCAACTCCATGATTATGTATAAACACGGAAACATTTCGGATTCAATTTGCATATAAACTGTTTAAATTGACTTACTTTTATTTGAATTTAATTTGGTTTCTACTTTAGAGATCTAAAATAAACATTTTATTTTCTTGGTTTCGTTTTAAATCTGTTATTATGGTATTCCAAAGGAATGCAATAAGGTTTGAGGGAAATTTCTAAAAGTACGATATCCTCCCTTTCTATTTACACTATATATATATATATATATATATATATATATATATATATATATATATATATATATATATATATATATATATAAATATATATTATATATATATATATATATATATATATATATATATATATATATATATATATATATATATATAATATATATATATATATATATATATATATATATATATATATATATATATATATATATATATATATATTATTATAAACGCCAAAGCATAACTTCAAGTTAAGAAGTAATAAAAAATTGACTTCATTACTGCTTTGTTTCATATTTATTTTAAAAAAGAAACACTGCATTCTGTCTCATTCTGCAGCATACCAAAAAATCGAAAAAAATAAAAATAATAATAATAATAATAATAATAATAATAAATAATAATAATAATAATAATAAGAATGATAATAAAGAATAAAAAAGAATAAGAAGAAGAAGAATAGAATGAAATATTCTTTGTCAAATATCACTACGTTTTTTTTTTTTTTTTTTTTTTTAACCATTAGAAATGGTAAAATGCTTTTCATTATATATTTTACGTACGTAAGAATGAAATGAATTTGAATATTGGAAATCGATAAATATCTTTCCATTAAATTTTTTCTTTTT
>SEYY01021908.1:0-5000 GCA_009176605.1 Armadillidium nasatum
ACTGTCAGCAAATAAGGCTGTTCTCGGTAGTAAGTCCACCAGAAGCAAGTCCACTTCTTCCTCTTAATATACGTCCAAATTCTTCGTTAAGTGAGAAATATTTCTCCGAGTCTTCACAAGGAATAGAATCTTCGGTAAATGTACAAGTTAATGTCTCTTGATTGAAAACGGTTCCATTCCCACAGACGAAAGAAAACTGTTCAACGTTGTTCTCCTGTTAAAAGGAAAAAATACACTTCATTTATAATGGTGACATACGATTTAAAATATATATATATATATATAATATATATATATATATATATATATATATATATATATATATATATATATATATATATATATATATATATATATATATATATATATATATATATATATATATATATATATATATATATATATATATATATATATATATATATATATATATCTTTGTCTCTAATTCCACCTTTAGACAATTTCGAAACTATTCCTCCTCTTTCAGTCCCCTCTATCTCATTTATGTATCATATAGTAATTTCTTCTATATGTTATTTTTGCTCTCTCTTCTTGAGCTTAACACTAAGAAGGTGTACGGTCATGACGGTATCCCTCCTGTCCCCTCTCAAACTTGTACTTCTGAGCTTTCTCCCTCCCTTGGCAAACTATTTCGTCTGTCTTTCTTCCTCGACCTTCCCTTCTTGCTGTGAACTTGTGTTCATTCAGCTTGTACAGAAGATACAGAAGAAGAGGAACCTTTCTCAACCTTCTAACTATTATTATCGACCTATTTTTTAACCTCCGTTCTTTCTAAAGTTTTCGAATCTATCCTTAACAGGAAGATATGGAAACATCTCGATTCTTCTAATCTTATCTCTGATCGCCATATGGATTTCGTATAAAACACTACTGGCGATTTTCTTTCCCTTGTCTTTTTTTTTCTTGGCCCTCCGTTCTTCGGTGCTTCAGTAAATCTTCCGCTGTAGCAATGGGCATATCAAAAGCCTTCGATAGAGTTTGCATGGCACAATGCTTTGATTTCTAAATTTTTCTCTCGGAATCTATCCTTCTCTCTATAGCCTTCTCTCTAATTTACTTTCTGGTCGTTCTATAGCAGCTTTTGCAGACGGTCACCTTTCATCCTTTAAGTCTGTTAATATTGATGTTCCTCAGGGATCTATTCAATTCCCAACTATTTTCCTACCTTTCATTAATAACCTTCTCTCTATTACTTCATCATCTATCCGCTCCTATGTCGATGACTTTAACCTTCATTACTCCTTTCACCTTGAAAGACGGCCCATCCCAATTAATTGACTCAAGGAGGGTGGCCTTGGAGCAACTGACCTCAGATTTTTATCGTATTTCAAATTGGGGCAGGGAAATACGATCGTTTTCAATGCCTCAAAAACTCAATTTCCCTCACCTCTCTACTCGACACAAACTTCCACACAACTATGACATCTTCGAAAATACTGAAATCAAACCTTCATCTGTCCTTAATATATTTGGTATTTCTCTTTCTTGTGATCTTTCTTGGAAGGATCACATTATTTTTTCCTATACAAGCTTCTAAGAGGTTGAGCATTCTGAGTTGCTTTCGTAATTTCTTTAAGCCACCTCAAATGCTTGCTCTTTGTAGGGATGTTGCTCGAACCTGTATGGAGTACGTACGTCTCACACATCCGGGTGGGTCACTCAAGTTTTCCTTGAAAAGGTTCTTTTTCGTTGTACTTTATTACTGTCAAAGTTGTACTATGGTATCGGCGTTACCAAAAATACACTACGACCCGTTATTTTACTGCATCGATTCGACACATCTTACTGTACTTAAACGTGAATTCAAAATTCATTATTGTGATTGTACCTCAATTTTATTGCATATTGTGATTGTGCATCAGCTTCACCCAATTCATATCATCATTGTGGTATAAATATACCAGCAGATTTAATTTATTTTATTTGGCCGTCGCCGCATAGCATCTACCACGCATGTATAACAGCTGTACCAGTAGGCTGAATGCCACCTGCCTATTCAGCACAATTCTTCATCTAGGTTCCTGTGTTTCGGAATTCCTTCCGAATTCCTCCTTTATCTCCATTCCTTTTTGAATGACCTTTCTGTACGAATCAAATCAAATTTTTGTGAGTTGTATTCAAGCCCAGCTTTCTGAATTCTCTCCTGCAAAGGATACCATGGACGATCTTTCGCTCTCCAATCTCTTTCTGTCCGTTGAATTGTTGCGTCACTCTCTCTATACTATCAATATTACAACGGACACTACTCTTCTGATCTCTCACGCAGCATACCTCCTACATTGAGATAGGCTTGTGCGACACGCTTTTCAACAAAGTCTTGTCTTTTCTCTGTCCAACTCTCTGACTCCAGACTTAACCGCTATGCTCAGTCTTACATGTACAGTATCGGCAAAGTCTGTAACACTCTCCCTTTATCTATTTTCTCAACTTTCTTTGACTTGTACTTTTAAATGACGTGTATCTGGACATGTCGGCCTTTAATCGACCTTGATTATGCTATCTCCCAACTTTGGATGAAATTGGTAGGCCTCTGTCCTTTGCCCACCAGAGTATATATATATATATATATATATATATATATATATATATATATATATATATATATATATATATATATATATATATATATATATATATATATATATATATATATATATATATATATATATATATATATATATATATATATATATATATATATATATATATATATATTTATATATTTATCATTCATTTATCAAATATTTATATTACTTAAATTTGAAATTTATAAAATATGTGTAAATTTTAATTAATTTTAATTTGTTTCATTTCATATCTTACCTCGCCAACATCTTTTGGTACAGGGAGACATACGTGGAAAATTTGACAGTTATTATTAACGTCAGCGTAGTAACCGTAATGTTTGTCGTCGCAGGTGAATGATTTATCCATGTTAGGAACGATTTCTTCCGCTCCGGCAGATAATTGAAAGGCCATTCTGCTGGTGCCGGAGGCCACCATAATTGCACTCAAAAATATCACAAGTCCCTTCATCTTTCTATTTTAAATTATATATATATATATATATATATATATATATATATATATATATATATATATATATATATATATATATATATATATATATATATATATATATATATATATATATATATATATATATATATATATATATATATATATATATATATATATATATATATATTATTATTATTATTATTATTATTATTATTAGATTATTTTTTTTTTTAAAGACAAAAGAGAACTCTACTCCTTTTTTCTAAAATATAGGAAATTTTACTTTGTCTTTAATTAAAATATTTTTAATTAGGAATAGCTGATGGGGAAAGAACCTTAATATTTTATTAATTAAACAGATGTGGATATACAAGTATACAGATTCCGATACAGATGTTCTTAACGTGAGCCAATTAGTCTTATACTATTATACTAATAAGTACTACTATGGTAGAAGTAGTCTAATAAAAAGGTAGAAATATTCGAAGTATTCTATGGTAGAAGTATTCGCATTAATAGTAGCAATAATGATAATAGTGGATGCCGATTTAACATAAATAAAATATTCGTTATTTTTATATAAATATTTATTATAACCTTCGAAGCAAATCTCAAATTACCCAATGACTTATTAATTACAAAACTTTTAGGATAAAAATGTTCGCTCGAACAACAATTTAGAAATTGGTAAACAATAATAATAATAATAATAATATAATAATAATAATAATAACAATAAGTGTGACTTGCTGTTCACTGGTATATATATATATATATATATATATATATATATATATATATATATATATATATATATATATATATATATATATATATATATATATATATATATATATATATATATATATATATATATATATATATATATATATATATATATATATATATATATATATATATACGAAGATGGAACAGAATTCCACAGAACAGAACGGAATGGAAAGAAAGAAAGAAAGGGAAATCACATCTAAGAAAGTTTGTGCCAATCAGCACAAAAAATTCGTTTAAAAAACACTGAACCCTTTGTGTTGTGATGGCTTCGTAGTGGCGATCGAGTCGTCAGCTACCTCAAGCACCACCCGCTACCGCACCTATAAAATGAAATAGTAGAAAAACGACGTCGCTTCAAAAAAATAAAAAACAAGTAAATAAATAAATAAAGGGTCAGGTGGGTGAGAAAGAAAAGAACTGTTTATAAACATTTGACCTTTTGGATTCGAAGTTATTCAGATCACGGATGGAACTGAAGATCCTTTAAAAAGGAAAAAAAAAAAAAATGAACATAATTCTTCGTTTTCCATTTGTGTACGCAAAGGTGGAAGAGACCTTTTCTGTTGTTTTGTTTTTGAAAGCGGACTTCACCAACGAAGGAAAAGGCCGTCCCTCCAGGCAGACAAAATACTGCCCTTCAGACCATCATGAGTTCGGAGCGAGTGAACCACTCGCAATGACATCTCGTGATGCTCTCCGAAGAGACCTTTGATCAATTGGAACAACTGAGAGGAGAAAGAAAAATGTTTTACCCTGAACAAGACTCATCAGCGTTCATTTATTCAATTTCACTCTAATACAATCGAGGTTTCCAAATCATTGATCTGTTTATTTTGAGCTAGAGAACATTATGTTTGTTCTCAAGGGATGCAACAGAACCTTCGAAAGAGATAGAAAATTATGGGTGTACATTTGACAGGTGAATTTCTAGAAGTCGAATTTTTAAACAGTTGAAATTAATTCACAAGGCTGAGGTAACCCCATATGAAAATCTACCACATTATCAAATTAATTAAAAAAAAAAAAAATATGAAGAATATAAAATGCATAAGAGACATCAGCACAAGAGTGGGTAGAATTAGATAAGTAGTTTAGAAATTAGTAATTAAAAAGAATAGGGTAAGAAATTACATAGAACCATTAGTAACAACACTAGTCACAGACAT
>SEYY01021908.1:10000-16186 GCA_009176605.1 Armadillidium nasatum
TAGCCTTCACTCTGATTTCCTTTCCGGCCGTTCTATAGCAGCTATTGAAGACGGTCACTGTTCATCCTTTAAGTCTGTTAATATTGGTTTTCCTCAGGAATCTGTCCTATTCCCAACTCTTTTTCTACCTTTTATTAATGGCATTCTCTCTATTACTTCATCATCTATCCGCTCCTATGTTGATGACTCCAACCTTCATTACTCCTTTCACCTTGAAAGACGGCCCCTCCCAGTTGATTAACTCAAGGAGTGTGGCCTTGGAGAAACTGACCTCAGATTTTTATCGTATTTCAAATTGGGGCTGAGAAACACGATCGTTTTCAATGCCTCAAAAACTCAATTTTCTCCATCTCTTTACTTGACAACTATGACATCTTCGAAAATACTGAAATCAAACCTTCTTCTGTCCTTAATATTTTTGGTGTTCCTCTTTATTGTGATCTTTTTTGGAAGGATCACATTATTTTTTCCTATACAAGCTTCTAAGAGGTTGAGCATCCTGAGTTGCTTTCGTAATTTCTTTACGTCACTTCAATTGCTTGCTCTTTGTAAGGATGTTGCTCGAACCTGTTTGGAGTACGTACGCCTCACACATCTGGGGTGGGTCCACTCATACAGCTCTCCTTGAAAAGGTGAAATCTTGGGTTTTTCGTTGTAGTCGTACGCATTTATTACTGTCAAAGTTCTACTGTGGTATCGACGTTGCCAAAAATAGACTATGACCCGTTATTTTACTGCATCGATTCGACATATCTTACCGTACTCAAACGTGAATTCAGAATTCTTTATTTATTGTGATTGCACCTCAACTTCACTTATTGCATTTGCATATTGTGATTGTGCATCAGCTTCACCAATTCGCATTATCATTGTGGTATAAATATACTAGCAGATTTATTATTTAATTTGGCCCTCGCCGCTTAACATCTGCCACGCACGTATACCAGCTGTACCAGTAGGCTGAATGCCACCTGCCTATTCAGCACAACTCTCCATCTAGGTTCCTGTCTTTCGGAGTTCCTTCCGAATTCCTCCTTTATCTCCATTCCTTCTTGTATGACCTTTCTGTACGAATCAAATCATATTTTTGTGAGTTCTATTCAAGCCCAGCTTTCTGAATTATATCCTGCAAAGGATACCGTGGACGATCTTTCGCTCTCCAATCTCTTTCTGTCCGTTGAATTGTTGCGTCACTCTCTCTATACTATCAATATTACTACGGACACTACTCTTCTGATCTCTCACGCAGCATACCTCCTACATTGAGATAGGCTTGTGCGACACGCTTTTCAACAAAGTCTTGTCTTTTCTCTGTCCAACTCTCTGACTTCAGACTTAACTGCTATGCTCGGTCTTACATGTACAGTATCGGCAAAGTCTGTAACACGCTCCCTTTATCCGTTTTCTCAACTTTCTTTGACTTGTACACCTCTAAACGCCGTGTATCTGGACATGTCGGCCTTTAATCGACCTTGTTTATGCTATCTCCCAACTCTGGATGAAATTGGTAGGCCTCTGTCCTTTGCCCACCAGAGTATATATATATATATATATATATATATATATATATATATATATATATATATATATATATATATATATATATATATATATATATATATATATATATATATATATATATATATATATATCCAGTTATCAAATGTTTATATTATTTATTTTTAAAATTTATAAATATGTAAATTTTAATTAATTTTAATTTATGTTTCTTTGATTTCTTACCTCACCAACATCTTTTGGTACAGGGAGACAGACGTGGAAAATTTGACAGTTATTATTAACGTCAGCGTAGTAACCGTAAAGTTTTTCGTCGCAGGTGAATGATTTATCCATGTTAGGAACGATTTCTTCCGCTCCGGCAGATAATTGAAAGGCCGTTCTGCTGGTGCCGGAGGCCACCATAATTGCACTCAAAAATATCACAAGTCCCTTCATCTTTCTATTTTAAATTAAATATATATTATTATTATTATTATTATTATTATTATTATTATTATTATTATTATTATTATTATTATTATTATTATTATTCATTATGTAGATTTTTTTTGATTTTTTTTTTTTTAAAGACAAAAGAGAACTCTATTTTTTTTCCTAAAAAATAGGAAATTTTACTTTCTCAAAAATAAATAAATAAATAAAAGGTCAGGTGGGTGAGAAAGAAAAGAACTGTTTACAAACATATGACCTTTTGGATTCGAAGTTATTCAAATCACGGATGGAACTGGAGATCCTTTAAAAAGGAAAAAAAAATGTGAAAATAATTCTTCGCTTTCCATTTGTGTACGCAAAGGTGGAAGAGACCTTTTGTGTTGTTTTGTTTTTGAGAACAGACCTCACCTACGAGAGGATGTGCCGTCCTTCCAAGCAGACAAAATATGCCCATCAGACCATCACGGATTTAGAGCGAGTGAACTACACGCTATGAGAGCTCGTGATGCTTTCCGAAGAGACCTTTGATCAATTGGAACAACTGAGAGGAGAAAGAAAAATGTTTTACCCTGAACAGGACTCATCAGCGTTCATCTACTCAATTTCACTCTAATACAATCGAGGTTTCCAAATCATTTATCTGTTTATTTTGAGCTAGAGAATATTATGTTTGTTCTCAAGGGATGCAACAGAAAATTCGAAAGAGATAGAAAATTATGGGTGTACATTTGAGAGGCGAATTTTTAGAAGTCGAGTTTTTAAGTAGTTGAAATTAACTCACAAGGCTGAGGTGACCCCATTTGAAAAACTACCATATTTTCAAATTAATTCAAAATAGGAAGAAAATATAATGTATAAGAGCCATGAGAACAAGAATGGAAATAATTAGGTAAGTAGTTTAGAAAAAAGTTAATTAATAAAAAGAATAGGGTAGGAAATTACATAGAACCATTAGTAGCAACACTAGTAACAGAGAAAGAAAAAGATGAACACATAGACAACTGCTCAGTTAGTACGATAGTGTTGGTCTAAATTCGGATAATACTTTCTTGAGATTAACACTATATATATATATATATATATATATATATATATATATATATATATATATATATATATATATATATATATATATATATATATATATATATATATATATATATATATATATATATAATACTTGATGAGCACTTATAGAAACTTACCAAGAAACCAAGAAATGCTCACAATATAACAAGAAAGAGTGATTCATTCACACTGGATTCGAAATCGAGATTCTTTCTTCTTTTTATAAGGACCGAGCATGATGTCATCTTGGAAAGATAAAATGCAAAAATGACGCTTTTTAACCAATAGCAAATTGAAAGCAGAAGCAAATAACGAATGCATATTTATCAAGCCATGATAATTATTTATATATACATAAATATATATCAGTCCGTGAGCGGCGGTAAAGATATATATATATATATATATATATATATATATATATATATATATATATATATATATATATATATATATATATATATATATATATATATATATATATATATATATATATATATATATATATATATATATATATATATATATATATATATATATATATATATATATATATATATATATATATATATATATATATATATATATATATATATATATATATATATATATATATATAATGTGCATATATTGTATTGCTAGAGTATTGGCAATCAAAGCAGTAACGCAAAATTATTAATTAAATATTTATTTAATTAATAACGTAAAGAAGAGAAAAATTTTGTATCAAGCTCCCTTTAGTTATCATTACTAACATAAAAGTGTTTATATATATATATATATATATATATATATATATATATATATATATATATATATATATATATATATATATATATATATATATATATATATATATATATATATATATATATATATATATATATATATATATATATATATATATATATATATATATATATATATATATATATATATATATATATATATATATATATATATATATATATATATATATATATATATATATATATATATATATATATATATATATATATATATATATATATATATATATATATATATATATATATATATATATATATAGAGAGAGAGAGACAGACAGACAGACAGACAAACAAAAAAAAAAAAAAAAAAAACCCTTAAAGGACTAATTTTTTTTTTTTTTTTTTTATTTGAAAAACTAAAATTCCTTCACATAATTATCTTCTCTTATTTCGATGTGTTTTGGCAAATAATAGTGAATTTTTTTAAAAAAAAATTTATATTTACATTTTTTTTTTTTTTTTTTTGAAATGATTTTAAAATGTACCAGACGTCCAAATGACAAAAATTTTGAACCAATAATTTTTATTTTAAATTTAAAAAACGTAATTTCCTTTTAAGTATCTATTGTTATTTTATTAAAACATAAAAAACATATTATTATATAATTTATTTTTGAAAAAAAATCTTAAATGTTATAGTTTTATATAAAAAAAAGCTTAAAAAATTAGAAAATCTTTATAAAATTTGAAAAATTCATGGTAAGTAATTTTGTAATGATCAGGAAATTTTATTCGTAAGTACTATTCCTTCATATATATATATATATATATATATATATATATATATATATATATATATATATATATATATATATATATATATATATATATATATATATATATATATATATATATATATATATATATATATATATATATATATATATATATATATATATATATATATATATATATATATATATATATATATATATATATATATATATATATATATATATATATATATATATATATATATATATATATATATATATATATATATATATATATATATATATATATATATATATATATATATATATATATATATATATATATATATATTATATATATATATACCATAAAATTAGTAATGGTTCAAAGTTGAAACCGAAGAAAGAATCACACAATTTAAAAAAAAAAAAATGATCTAGTTTGATTCGGAGCCCCGGAATTTTAAAATGGTGAATCCAGAGTCGAATTGAAGCCTACAAAAAAAAAAAATAAAATAAAAAATAAAAAAAAATAAATAAAATAAATAAATAAATAAAATTAAAAACAAAATTAAAAAAATAAAAATTTTTTGCCGGCTCTATAACCTTGGAGGATAGGACGACTTAAAATGAGATCTTTGAATAAAGGAAATGGTTTAAGCAGAAACAGAGGTCTTACACTTGCAAATAGGAATGCAATGAAAAAAAGATAGGAATAGATAGAGATGAGTGGTGGGAAGCAGAGTTCAGACCAGTGGTTCTTACCCTTTTTTTTTTGTGAAGCGCCCACTTTCAACTAGTTGTACTGCACCCCACCCCCTTCATTTGGGAAAGACAGGAAATGTGACTAAGGTTTATTAAACGTTGATGATCAAATAATTTTACTTTAAAAAATGCAGAGTATAAAAATTACGTAGATAAAAATGAATAATGACTAAAATTGCTAAATAACCTTATTTGGGACAATCTTTTTCAACATGTTTTGTCTTCAATGTTTATATTTCGTTTTATTTAAGTAAATATTAACAGCACTGTCATGCATGTATTAATTGCTATTAAAGATAATAATTTTATATTATTATATTGGCTCGCACCCTCATCTAGATCTTACTACTCCCTTAGTCAAGCGCGGTGCCCCCCAGTGAGGCGCTCTATTCCAGATTAAAAACCTATGGTTTAGACTTTGATAAGTCTTTACTGTAGGCACTATCTCATACAGTTACGGGAGAAGGTAATAAGATAGACAGATCACAGACAGGAGCTAACGGGAAAAAGAAATAATAAATTATAAGCATTAGGCTTAAATGGATTACAGATGGCAGTGATGGGTAAAGTAAATATAATGAATTTATGAAGAGAGCATCTCTTAAAAGTTGGTTCCTAAGCAAATTCAGTAAACAACAGATTAAGAAATAGTTTACTTCCTGAAGTTTTCAGACCTCCAAAAACTAAAATTTCCAACTTACATTTGTTTTTCTTTATTTTTTGTCTTAGATGTATTATTAAAATTTCCAAGTATTGTTTAAAGTTTTATTGTCGGTTGATTATTATGCAGTATCTTGAATCATTATTATGCAGTATTATATTTGATACATTTGTTATAAAAATACCCGATGTGGTTTTAAAATAAAAATAATAAATGC
>SEYY01021909.1:0-2500 GCA_009176605.1 Armadillidium nasatum
AATTCCGGTATAATTTCCCCACTTTAGGGTGAAATATCAATTTTTTTCAATTATATAGATTGTTATCTATATTTGGGGCAAAACCGCTGGAATTTTGATCTACCAACTTTATAGCTCGCTAGAAAGGGGCTAGAGCGGCAACTTCGGAGGTTTTGCCACCTACACTACTTATATTATATATATATATATATTATATATATATTATATATATATATATATATATATATATATATATGGTTGGACGACGCACCGGATGCGGAGCATTGCGAGATGCGGTGCGCAACACAATTTCAGTAACTTGGTGCGGTGCGAAAGAAAAAGTAAAAATGCGGTGCGATGCGGTGCGTGATGCGATCTCTAGTGTGCACCGCACCGAAGCTAATGCATCCTGTGATAATCATCTGTTCGTCAGAATATATATATATATATATATATATATATTATATATATATATATATAATATATATATATATATATATATATATATTATAATATATATTATTCATGGTTGGCAAAGGCCAGTACCAATATTCCACCAGAGTAGGGAAAGTCGGGAACATGGTCCAATTAAAGGCCGACATGAACTGATACACGGCGTTTGAAGTTGGCTACGTCATAGGTAGTTGGAAAAATAGATGAAGGAAGTGTGTTCCAGACTTTACCAGTAGAGTACATGTAAGATTGAGCATAGCGGTTAAGTCTGGGGTCAGAGAGTTGGACAGAGAAAAAATGAAACTGTGTAGAAAAGCGTGACGCATGAGCTCTTCTCAATGGAAGAGGTATGCGGCGGGAGAGTTCAGAAGAGCAGTGTCCATTGTAATAGCGATAGTAAAGAGAGAGTGACGCAACATTTCAACGGACAGAAAGAAATTGGAGAGAATTAGTGAGAGCAGGAAAATTGATAAGGCGAAAAGCTCTAGACTCCACCTTTTCTAGGAGATGTATAGTGAACCACCCAGGTGTGGACGCATACTCCATAAAGGGGAACAACACCCTATACAGAGCACGCAACTGGGTGGTGTGAAGAAAACTGAAAGGCCTAGAACACCAACCTCTTAGAAGCTTGTTTTAGAAAGAGAATTAATTTGATCTTTCCAAGAAAGATCACGAGAAAAGAAACACCTAGAATATTAAGGAGAGATGAAGGTTTGAGTTGCATGTTTTCGAAGAAGATATTGTAGTTGTGTGGAAGATTGTGGCGAGTAGAGAGATGGAGGAATTGAGTTTTTGAGGCATTGAAAACAACCATGTTTTCTTTCCTAACACCTTTTTTTAAAATATCATATCTCTATCAGGATTCGAACTGAGGTTTTTAGTTGTCGGAACGATATCTGAGCCATCGCACTTTAGTCTAAAAATTTAATACTTTTAATGTATTTACAATATAAAACATTATAGTTTAAACTAATATAACTTCGTTAATATTAATTTTACAAACATTTTTATAAGCATCAAAAATATGAATTTTTTTATGCCTAATAAAATTAATAGTTATAAAAATTTTTCCCAGATGCATCTATCTATTTATTTTTCATTTTTCAATAACTAATATTAATTTTTCAATATAATTTCTAGATATAAGAAATATAGATCTTCTATAAGATTTTTTTAAATATAGAATTTTTCATTAAATTTTTTTAATTAACGGATATTCGAAATAGGATATTTCGTAGTCATGTTGTTTATATAGATAAATAACCGGATCCATATCTTCATTTTTATAAAGTACGTTAAAATAGTTTTTAATATTTTTATTTTCATATTGATTCATTACGCATTTATTTAATTTTATTAATTCAACATTTAAACTAACTATTTTTGATAATAATTCATCCATATTAATTAATTATAGATTTTTTTATTATAACTCAATTTTCATTTTTACTTCTTTTACCAAACCACAATCCCTCCAACGCCTTTCTCCAACACTTTTTTAATAATAAAATTATTCATTTTTTCTTTAAAAAGACTTGAGTAAGCAAACCCGCAGCCTCCAAGCATCCATCCTCCGGTCCCAAACAAACATTTATAAGTAGTATGTAAAACAATGAGCGAGCGAAGCAAGCGAGTACCGGACCATCACCGAATGATAGCGAGCGTAGCGAGCGAAAATGAGGGGGTGTTCTGGTACCATCGTTTTACATACTACTTATAATATATTATAATATCATATATATAATATATATATATATATATATATATATGCACATATGCATGATGCCAGGTGGTGTCATTGCAGAAAGTTTTAATATTTTGCAATTATACATGGAAAGGAAACTTGGTCGAAAATGGTTCCCAACCTCTAGACTGCGACGAAATGATCATCCTTTATTGACCAAAAGTTCCATCTAAATTAATTCCCTTTTTTTTCCTTTTAATATATAATTTTCCAATTTACTGCCGAAAGTACGTTGTGTCGAAAGATGTGTTGCTTCACAAAAAATAATTTTATTGAATTTCTTTTTTTACTTTTTTTATTTTTTTTATAATAATATATATA
>SEYY01021909.1:10000-40000 GCA_009176605.1 Armadillidium nasatum
GGATAAGATCGAGTCAAAGGCTAAAAGTCTTATAAACTGTTCTGCTTGTACTAATTCACTTGACCCTTTATCTTTGCGACTTCACATTGGTGTTTTGTCTCTTTTCTATAGGTACCACAAAGGGAAATGTTCGAGAGCACTGTCCATTCATATACCTCCACCTTTACGGCTTCCTTATAGCACAAGGGATGCATTGTCTGCACATAAAATTTGTGTGGGCATTGGCAACTCCAGTCTTGTCGGCTTTGGTTCATCCTTTAACGCCACCTGTGTTCTGAGGAACTCTGTCCCATCTTGTGTGTTTTCCTATATATATATATATATATATATATATATATATATATATATAATATATATATATATATATATATATATATATATATATATATATATATATATATATATATATATATATATATATATATATATATATATATATATATATATATATATATATATATATATATATATATATATATATATATATATATATATTATATATATATATATATATATATATATATATATATATATATATATATATATATATATATATATATATATATATATATATATATATATATATATATATATATATATATATATATATATATATATATATATATATATATATATATATATATATATATATATATATATATATATATATATATATATATATATATATATATATATATATATAATATATATATATATATATATATATATATATATATATATATATATATATATATATATATATATATATATATATATATATATATATATATATATATATATATATATATATATATATATATATATATATATATATATATATATATATATATATATATATATATATATATATATATATATATATATATATATATATATATATATATATATATATATATATATATATATATATATATATATATATATATATATATATATATATATATATATATAGGTTATGGAATGACAGAAACTTTGATAGCAACTTCAATGCCTAGAAATTGTAAAGATTTTCAAGGCTGTGGTCGTCTTTTAAGTAATGTACAAGGGAAAATTATCTGCATAGAAACTGGTCAAACTTTGGGTTCGAATCAGACAGGGGAAATTTGCATCAAATCTCTATCGGTAAGCCAAATAATAATAATAATAACAACAACAACAATGCTAATATTAACAATAATAATAATAATAATAATAATAATAATAAATAATAATAATAATAATAATAAAAATAATAAGACTATGATGATTAAAATGGTGGATTCTAAGTTTTTTTAAGAAATAAAGTGTAAATGGGTTTAGTGGGATTAATATTTTTAGCGGAATCCAGGGATAATGCTTTAGCTAAATTCAGAGTTAGAAACTCTTCAGTGTCTGGATTACGAGTCGAAGTCTGATTTGGAGTTTGAGTCAGAGACTGATCCTTTACCGAATGCTAAAAAGGGGCTATTTTAAGAGTAATACTTTGAACCTTGTTATGTTTTTCAATTTCTACATCCATACTTAATATTTCTTCTCTAACTAAAAACTGCCTGAATATAAATTAATTAATTTAATATATTAATTATTTAATTTAATATTCATTAATATTAATTTCGTACATTAGGTAATGAAAGGGTATTTTAATAACCAAGAAGAAACAGATAATGCTTTGAAAAATGGTTGGTTTCATTCTGGAGATATTGGATATTATGATGAAGATGAATTTTTCTATGTTACTGACCGCTTAAAGAATATGATAAAAGTGGATGATTGTCAGGTAAAATTCATCATTCCCTATATAAAGATACTTTAATTAATATACAAAGATTATGCCTAAAGAATCTCACGAACTTGTATCATTTTCAACAGGTCTTTCCAAGTGAAATTGAAAATGAACTTCAAAAGCATCCTTTAGTAGAAGAATGTTGTGTCATCGGAAAACCTGATTTGGAGCACGGTGAAGTTCCTTTGGCTTTCGTAGTTACCAAGAAGGAAGTCTCTGAGGAAGAACTCCAAGACTTTATGAAAGATAAACTCTCAGAATTCAAGCAGCTTAAAGGAGGGATAATATTTGTTGAATTTCTTCCAAAATCAGCTAATGGAAAGATTCTAAAAAGAGAATTAAAGCTAAAGATCTAATAATTAATATTCGAAGTTACTTCACTTTCTTTCTATTATTATTATTATTGCTACTATTATCTGGACATTCATAATTTATTATTAAGATTATTATTGAATTTAGTAGTTTAGTATTGAATGTACAGTCGTGAACAAAAGTTCGTTCCTATTAAGCTGGAAATAAATATTTATAAAAAATGGAGATCATCTCAGGTTGAGCCAATCACAGTTCAATTAAGCCCCTCTCAATGTTTTTATTTTCTTTTTATTCAAAATAGAGCATTTATTAAATGATCTCCATTTTAAATAAATATTTATTTCCAGCTTAATAGGAACGAACTTTTGTTCACGACTGTACCACTTCCTGAATAAAGTTTTGAGAATTGAATTGAATTATTTTTATTATTATTAGCTTTTGTATAATTACTCCAGTATATTTTCACTTACTATAAGATAGTTTGCATTCTTAACTGTAACATTCTCTTTATTATTATTACTATGGTAATAAATATTAATATCATTATGATTACTTTTGTAATTATTTTCAATATAATTTTTAGTTTTAACGTCTATATTTTTATTTTATTATTATTATTATTATTATTATTATTATTATTATTATTATTATTATTATTATTATTATTATTATTAAGATTATTATTGAATTTAGTAGAATAGACCTACTTTTAAACTTTAAACCTGTAAATGCACCAATTCCTAAATAAAGCTGTATGAATGAATGAATGAATGGATGAATGAATGAGTTATTATTATTATTATTATTATTATTATTATTATTATTATTATTATTATTATTATTATTATTATTATTATTATTATTATTATTATTATTATTATTATTATTATTATTATTATTATTATTATTATTATTATTATTATTATAATTATTATTATTATTATTATTATTATAACTATCCATTCACGAGTACAACCTCCAGACTTCTCTGTCACACGTTGATCCAATCCATGCTTCAAGGTTATTTACGAGAACGGAATTTCAGGAGGCTCTGGACTTATGGACTTGAGGGATTCTCTTATCAGATGATACGCTCTCTCCATCTGACGTTCTCAGCATCCCTCCTGAGTTATGGGTGGAAGGAGTCTTCAAACCCCCTGCATAGTTGACTGCTTACACTATTCGTCGCTTTTTTGCTAACTACCTTTAGAATGAATCCTGTTTTAACCCGGAGAATTCTTCTTTGTCTGCCGGAAACGGGGGCCGTAATCGCCGATGGGATGAGTAGGTTCATTCCATCTTCAATTAATTTTTTTCTCCTCAAACCTATGGTTAGATTTTACTCGCCATTCATGAAAGAGACGATGCTTATCGCTCATTTATTTGCTCTTATTTCTCCTATCATTTTTGATAATATTCATTCAGCTCGGAATCGTTGTAAAAATATTATTCCTTATTATTTATTATTAATTCGCTGACCTCCTTGGTTTTCTAACTCATAAAAATATCTGGCCTTCATCCTAAAACATCTCTAAGAACTTCTGTAATACTGCCTTTCCTAATCTTATTCGTCATGATGATTCTGATACTAATACACTTACTGAAATCGCAAATCTCTTCGACTTCCTTTTTTCCTCTAATTCAACTCTGAATGATACCGGCTCTCCTTCTAGTTTTCCTATGTCATCACCTGTGACTTCATATCAGGTCCATGAGATCCTGAGAACTGTGAATATCAGGAAGGCTAGCTGCCCGGATGGGATTATTCCGCGGGCTCTGATGGGGTGGGCGTCTGAGCTGGCGCCTGTCCTTGTTCAACTCTACTCTCTCATTCCCTTCTTTCAGATCATCAATACAGTTTTCGATGTTCGAGATCTTGCAAACAATGATGCACATTGCCTAACAATACAGGATTGAATGTCCAGGCGAATCCTAGGCTACCATCTCCTTCGGAAAATTAGAAGAGCGGGCTGATATCGGACCAGCTCACAGCTTAACATTAAGACCAAGATCTTCGGCAGAAGTGCGTCTTTTTTCCTTGACACACAGGCGCTTCAGTGTCTAGTTTGACTTACTCAATGGTTTCCAACATAGCGCTATATCCTTCAAACATCGCATGTTATGCTGCTGATGGTTCGTCTATCAAGCGTTTTAGGGAAATTGTGGCATGTCTTGCATCACCATACCAGGACTACGAAGAGAATTCAATTGCACTTTCATCGTTGCAGAAGTTGCAATGCCCATCTTAGGAATGAATTTCCTCTACCATTACAAACTTCTCATCAACTGTGTACAAAATATACTTCGAGATGCTCATGCTATTTTCCTAGAAACTTTAAAGATTGCCTCCATAGCAGTTTCATCTCTACAATCTCAACTTCAAACTGTAAATCCCATTCTTAACATCTCTACTACAAGAATTTCCATCGCTAACTTCACATATAGACCTTAATAGTCTCACTTTAAAAACTGATGGACCCTGTCAGTACATCGAAACTGGTGATTCTCCTCCTGTTTTTGCTAGAGTTCGCCGTCTTCCGTAAGGTAAACTGAAAGCAGCAAAGGCAAAATTTGACTTCCCCCTCAAGAGTAGAATCATCAGACCAAACAAATCTTCAAGGGTGTCATCTCTGCATCTCGTGCCTAAATGACATCAGGAACTTGGAAACCCTGAGGAGACTTCAAAGCTTTAAATAATATTACAAAGCAGGTCATATTCAATTCCTCACATCCAGAGTCTGACTCAACTTCTTCATCATTCAACAATATTTTAAAAAATGATCTCCAGAGAGCTTACCATCAAATTCCAATTCACCCAGAAGACATAAAGAAAACTGGTCATTACTCCTCTCAATCTCTTCAAGTTTCTATCTATGTAGTTTGACCAAAAACCACAGGAGCTATTTTCCAAAGGACGCAAAAGAGAAACGGTGAGTCCAGGGTGTGTATGTGTGTTTGCAAAATATTGAGATGATACGAATGCAATAGAGGTGAGGCATATGGACCAATGTGTGAGGAACTGGTTGAGGTGGCTCGCACTCTCAGCACATCTTCACCACTACACCACCCACCGAGAGCGTTGATATCCACACCTGATCTCCTCACGTAGATTCTTAAGCCTCCCCTGGCGTATGCGTATCATCTCAATTTTTTGCACACACACACATACACCCTGGACTTGCTGTTTTTCTTTTGCGTCCTTTGTGGAGTTCTCGCCAAAATACATCTTCGTTGTTTCGATAGTCGTATGATTAATTGATAATGTTGCTTTAAGAGGGTATCTTACTCTCCATTTCCTGGAAACATGTCTAAAATCTCTGCTTGATGGTTCAAAGATGATACCTATGTACGTTCCTGAGCCCGTCGAGTGAGAAATATGCATAAATATGTTACCTTCTTTTATAAATAAGTTTAAAACCACGTGATCAAGATGTCGGAAACCATGTGATCAGAAATTTAAGATTGTAGATGGATGACATCATGTTGTTTTCGTACACGTGTGTGTGTACTCGCGCATATGAGGAATAGAAAAACCCTTATTTGCTTTTACATGAATCAGTGTGTTAGCCGTAAAAATAACGATAAATTTTTAATAAAAAAATTTGTTTTATAAAAGATTTTACATTTTTTAAGAGATATAAAATAATTTATTATTGAAAGGTTTGAAAATAAATTCCAAATTTATATCTTAATAAATATATAAATATTGTAATATGAAATAGGAATAAAAGTTATAGCTTGAAAGAAATATAGAAAACGTAATGTGTTGTAAGGTTTAAAATAATTTTAAAAAGCCATCTCTTGAAAAGAAACACTTAAAAATGTATTATAGAATAAGGTTAAAAATAATAGTTAGAAGAAAACGGAATGAATATCCAAGATATATATATATTGCAACATGGTGTTATTAAAGAAATAGTCATGAAATGAAAATTATATGATGTAATATTAGATAAATGTCTTCACTCGTATAAAAATCATATTTTTAATGATTAATTATGTAATAAGAATTTTTAATTTATAAATACATTAAGTATTGATATAGAACGACGTTGTGGATATTAATCATTTGGCTCAGGTATGATGAACACGTGGCTATGGTAGATGTCAATGAGACTGATCAAATATCAGGAATTGATGGGATACGTATTGATCAGTCACGTGGTTATGACTTCATAGACATATGTTCTTCTTTAAAACTTTGGTTATAGTGAGTTAAAATAAATAAATATGTAAATGTAATGAGTCAAAAACATGAAATATCATGAATTGATTGGATAAGTTATAATCAACCACGTGATTATGACGCCATAGACACATCATTATTTTGTGCTAACTTTCAGTAAATATAAAAGCATGTTACATATTAGGAAAAATAAATTTAATGAGGTCATTTAGTCAAGGAAAATATGTTAAATTTGAAAAATATGTTAAAGCATGTTAAATATTGGGGAAAAAATCCAATGACGTCATTTAGTTAAGAAAAATAAAATAGTTCTACAATTTATAATTCAGGTCAGTACTTGAAGGCAATACGTTCAAATAAAAGGTTTGACGTAACATGAATTTATGGTCGTGACGTCACAAGCAAAAAATCATATGAATATAATAACTTGAATATATAGTTATAAAGAAAATGTATGACGTCACAATACTTACATTCGTATTTGAAAATATGATGATGCTAGGTAATAAGTAAATAGGCAATATTGTCTGATTTCACTAGAAAGTGGATAACTGCTAATATTCAGAAATGTCTCTTAAAATTGTAATATAAATACTGTGTGCATATAATATGAAAGCATGATTTTATATATATCATCATGAGATATAAGGATAAGCATGAAATATCAGGATTTAGGTTTTGGTTGGCTACGAAACAAATATCATCCACGCTGTTATGATTTCAAAGAATCGTTTATTTTGTACGTACTTAATAGATAATGTTTAGATGCATGCTAAATATTGGAAATGGAGGAGTATCTGGCATCTCTAAATCAGATATATGTTTATTAAATATATAAAAGAGACTAGCGATGGAACTCAGTTTTGTATATATATATATATATATATATATATATATATATATATATATATATATATATATATATATATATAATATATATATATATATATATATATATATAAAGTGTTTAAATGACTGCCTGATAATTCCAAGTGACATATATTATATATAAAAGTAGTATATGGTGTCTCATTACACAAAACGTTGTGATACATGTCTGTGAAATAATAATAAATTACTGGAAACCTCTTTGCTGTATATATTTTTTTTATATCATGAGTGTGTTTGAACATGTGTAAGAGGTTGTTTGAGTATTGTATGTAAATGTTTGCATGTATTGCTTTAAAATTTAGAAAATATGATTAAAAAAGGAAAATAAAAGAATTATTTCGGTTATACCTGTAACTATGTGAGAAAGAAGGTTGTTCGTTTAAAATATATTATGTGTGTGTGTGTGTCCGTGTACGTACATGTGCAGAAAGTGAAAGAGTCCTTATTTTAATTACATGATTCAGTTCTTTAGCCCATAAAGAACGATAAATTTTTAACAAATAAATTGTTTTACCAAAAAATTTTCCATTTTTTTAAGAGATGTAAAATAATTTATTATTGAAAGGTATGAAAATAAATATAACTTGAAAGAAATAAAGTAAATGTAATGTGTAATAAGTTTTGAAAGGTTATAGCTTGAAAAAAATATAGAAAATTATGTGAAATAAGTTTTTAATAAGTTACAGCTTGAAGAAAACGGGATGAATATCCAAGAATATGTGTTTGATATCATAATGCTGTTAAATAATAGTCATGAGATGGAATTTATATGATGTAATATTTAAGTATTAATACTTCCGCGCATATAAAATCATATTATAATAATGGTTTATTATGTAATAAGAATTTTTATAAAATACAATAAGTATAGTTATAGAATGAAGTTGTAGTTAGGAAATGGATTAATACTGTAAACACATGATATGCTATACGCACCTGAGATGAGTCATAAATATGAAATATATGGTATTGATGGGAAACGATACAAATATCAGTCACGTGATAATGTTATAGACATAATGCCCTATTTGAGTGCAGTGAGCGAAAGTGGATAATAGTATATAATTTTAGTGAGTCATAAAAAGGAACTGGAAATTGGAATTAGAAAATCATGGGGTCAAGAGAAAATCTACAGAGATGAAAACCACGTGCACAGAGATCGAAGATGATGGAAACCATATGTTTCTATTGTATTAACTTTAATCAAATATGAAAGCGTGTTAAATATAGAAAAAATAATAGTCACATGATGTCATTTAGTTTAGGGAATAAATATTTCCAAGAATTGTAATTCATATCAGGGCGTGAATGCAAAGCCTTCAAAGGAAAGGTAAGACGTCACAAGAATTTATGGTTGTGACGTCACAAACATAAAAATTATGCAATTATAATAACTCGGATGCAAAGTAAAGAAAATGTATGACTCAACAATACCTACATTTCAAATTTTTAATAAGATTATAAATATATTTAATATTAAAAATTAATTTCTGTTTGATTTTCTTGTTAGTTAATATGTAATGAATGAAAATTTGCTTTCTTCAGTTCATGAATTGTTGATGTTTCATGCTTTATCTACGTGGCACATGGATATTTGAATATATATTCGTGTCTGGATGTGTGTATTTGAATGTGGGTGTGTGTGTTTAAGTGATTTACAGAATCAGTGTATAAAATTTTCCTATAAATTTAAAAAATAATAGTAAAAATAAAATATAAAAAATAAAAAAGAATAAAAAATTATTTGAGTTCCAAATAAGGGTTGACACGTACAAAGGAAAAAAGGGGCGGGGATTAAGGGATTAAAATAATTAATTTGGAGATTAATTATCGGATTATCTCATTTTATAATAAAAATACCTCACGAAAGACCATGAAAACGCGGGCTCCGCCTCCCTAAAAATTCCTTAGGAAAGAGCATTAGTTTCCCCTCACTTGGCACTTTTCACCTTTTCAAAAGTGCCCTCTAATATTTTTTTTTTTTTTTTTATAAAAAGTTCACATCTCACGGGCATTGCCCTATTCGAGGAGAGGAACTTTTCTAGGTAGTATATACCTAGGATCCCGAAGTGGGATAGAACCGGCGCCCTCAAGCACGTGAGTCAATCACTTTACCGTTTGAGCCACGGTATATATATATATATATATATATATATATATATATATATATATATATATATATATATATATATATATATATATATATATATATATATATATATATATATATATATATATATATATATATATATATATATATATATATATATATATATATATATATATATATATATATATATATAATATATATATATATATTGAACGACCAGGGCCATGGCAAATCTCGACCATTTTTACTGGCCCCGAACCCTTACCCGGGCCCGACTAAAAATCGGGGAAAATCAGGGTTTGCCTGCCGAGGTTAAAGTAGCAAATTATACTTATTAATCGTGAATTAAATCAAACAAAATACAAGAAAATTAAGATTTTTCTTCTTTTTTTTCAATATTTTCTTTTCCTTTTCAATTTCTTTTGATTGCTCCTCTTTTAGTGAATGTTCATCTTTGGTTTTGATTTTAGATGCCTTCATAAAGATTTGGTTGAAATTTTTTACTTGGGGCACTCGGAGATTCTCTTCTAATTCCCTGACTGCAGATTTCTTTTAGCCATATTGACTGAAAGTATAAACAAAAAAATAATTTTTAAATAATGTATCTAAATGATACAATTTTGATACACAGCAATAAAATAACAGTATGTATAAATATTGGCTATATTGATAATTTTATATTTTACATTTTTTTCAAACTTCATCTTATTGTTTTGCCTAAGTAAACCTGTTGAATAACTATTGTGAATCAGGGAAAAAATTTTCAGAAAACTATTGTACTTAAAAAAAAAAAAAAAAAAAAACTTTTTTTATATAAAATCTTTAATTTTCTGAATTTTTTTTTCGGAGAAAATCCATATAATTATTAATTTTAATGAATTTTGGCTATTCTACTACTTCCTTATAATTAAATTTATATCTCATTTTGTTAACCTAAAATTTCAGTGCTTTCAACCTCTTAACAAATTTTAGGCAACCCTGTCCCCGGCCCCGGTCAGTCCCTATATATATATATATATATATATATATATATATATATATATATATATATATATATATATATATATATATATATATATATATATATATATATATATATATATATATATATATATATATATATATTTATAAGGTTTATTTTTGAGAAAAAAAGTAGGGATAAAAGGAAAGGGACCTTCGTTCTTTTATGTTGATGAAAAAATATTTGGATCAGAAAGGTTTCTCCGCCTGTCTTTACTTAGAAGTTAAAAATGAAAATAATAATTTTTAATGATAGAAAGAAATGCATATAAAACTTTTTTGAGCTTCTTTTTTTATTTATTTAATAAATATATATATATATATATATATATATATATATATATATATATATATATATATATATATATATATATATATATATATATATATATATATATATATATATATATATATATATATATATATATATATATATATATATATATATATATATATATATATATATATATATATATATATATATATATATATATATATATATATATATATATATATATATATATATATATATATATATATATATATATATATATATATATATATATATATATATATATATATATATATATATATATATATATATATATATATATATATATATATATATATATATATATATATATATATATATATATATATATATATATATATATATATATATATATATATATATATATATATATATATATATATATAGATAGATAGATAGCGTCCTTTTTTATTTTTACGCTTTGAAAATAACGTCTCATCTATTTGAAAGGTGAAATCATATCCTCCAATGTGCTCAGAAGTTGACACTGAATTGGCACAAACCTTGAGAAAATAGTTTTATGTAAATCGTGAGCTAAAAACCTAACTTAACCTAACCTAACCTAACCTAATCAAAAAAATAATTTATTATCAATAGCAATTTTGTATTTCTGAAAACATCTCACTGCATCAGTTTCATTTAAAATATTCTTATGAAATCAACAAAAATTATATTCACAATTCATTTTCAACGATCCACATCTTTAACATTAAAATCGAGAATTTGAGTGAAATAAATTAATTTTAAATTTTCTTTTGCAAAAACTACTTGCGGTGAAGCGCAAAAATTGTAAAAAAGATGTATTTTTAAATTAATAATAAAATTACAATCAAATACCAATCTTTCCGATCTAAATATTTTTTCATCAACATAAAAGAACAAAGCACCAAGGAAAGATATGTTCATGTGTTTTATGGATCTTGAGAAAGCTTACGATAGAGTAGAAAAGAGTTAACTATGGGAGGTTTCGAGTGATTATGGAATTGATGATAGGGTAAGGGAAGATATTAGAGCATTGTTTTATAATAGTAGAGCGTGTGTGAGAGTTAATAGAATGGAGACTGAGTTCTTTGATATAAAAAAAATGGATTGAGGAAGGATTGCGTAATTCTTCTGGGATTTTTAATTTATTGATAAATTGGTGAGAAAAATGGATATAGTAGGGAGAGGGGTGAGAGTGAGAGATGAACAAGGTATTTGGGATCCAAATGTGTTACTGTATGCAGATGGTGTACTTTTAACAGACTCAGGGGGTATTAAGGGATGAGTTTATAAAGGGATGCGATGAGTTGGGCTTAAGAGTAAATACTGGTAAGTGTAAAGTGTTGTGAATGAAAAATGGTGGGGTAGGGGTAAGGGATATGGAAAAGAGAGATGAAATGCAAATTAAGGTGGGAAGGGAGAGATTAGAGTGGGTTAGTTTATTTTAAGCATCTGGGGGTGATTTTACATGAGAGGTGGTAGCGAGGGCGATGAAGTAAATCATAGAAAAAGGGAAAGAGAGAAGGTGTTGGAAAGTTAGAGAGATATTTGGAATATAGGAAGGCTACCAACAGAAGTGAAGGTGAGGATGTTTGAGGGATGTTGTACACCCGTGGTCATGAATGGGAGCGAAGAATGGAGATTGAATGCGAGAGAAAGACAAAAAATTAAGTTTTCAAAATGAGAGGTCTGAAGGCGGTTTGTGGTATTAATAGAAGAGATAGTTAGGAATGCTAGAATAAAGGAAATATGTGGTTGGAGAAGGAGCTTAGTTGGAAGATCTGAACAGAGTATGATGAGATGGTTTGATCATTTTTATAGAATTCATGTAGAGAGAATGGATGACCTAGGTGGTGGTTGTGAGATTGACAAAGAATAGAAATGAGTGGAAATGATTGGTGAGAGATGAGCGTGGAAATTGAATGGGGCCTGCGATAGACACCATCCCACGATTGTGGAAAGGTAATGAATAAAAATAATATATATATATAATGATAATAATAATAGTAATAATAAAAATAATTACAAAATCACTAAATAAAACAATAAAAATAATAAAAAGTCAACATTAAGAGGAATCAACTAAGTGTTAAGACCGGTAATAGCAGAAACAAGAAAAATTTTTAAAACGCACTATATATTTCAAGGTACTATCCTTCTCATCAGGTGCGATAAGATTAAAAGAAAGGTTAAGACAGGAACGCAATGAATCCAAATGCTTGCTTATATAAAAGCGAAGATGCGACAAATAAATGAACAGACAGAAGGAAAGGTTGCAGGCGCATAAATAATAAAAACACACAAATGAACGGACACAAGCAAAATACACACGCAAAGATACACACACTCTAACAGACATGCATATACATACATACACAAACATACATAAATACAATTACACCTATACATACATATACATATACATACATATATGTATGTACATTCATACATACACACATATGCACATATACATGCATATACACATATATACATATATATACATACATACATACATATATACATACATATATATTTACATACATACACACATATGTATACACACATACATACACATGTACATATACATACATATAAGTCTAGCGTGATAACTACTCTGCTATGGCACTACAAAACGGAATCGCATTGGAACTTAGCGCGCTAGACTTACCATCTTAAAGGTTGTTGGTTCGAGTTCAATAGCAGACATTAATTTTCTATATAGAAAATAGTCTATGAGAGGTTATAGCAAGTTTTAAAATCTTTATATAACTGTCTGCGAGCGATGGACTCGAAATTTGAACCCGTTGTCCTTTGCTCGTGTTGCAGTCGGGGGAGTACTTTGGGCTTGACATGGCGAATGTAAATCGTGAGCAAGTTCCAATGCGATTCCCATTTGTACTGCCGTAACAGAGTGGTTAGCGCGCTAGACTTACTATCTTAAAGGTTGTTGGTTCGAGTCCAATAGCAGACATAATTTTCTATATAGAAAATAGTCTGTGAGAGGTTATAGCAGTCTTTAAAATCTTTATATATATATATATATATATATATATATATATATATATATATATATATATATATATATATATATATATATATATATATAATCTCCTTTGGTGGGCAAGGCCAGAAGTTTTCCAATTTCCACCAGAGTAGAAGGAATGTCGAATCGTCGTCGATTAATGGAAGACATGCATACATGGAGTTTGAAGGTGTGCAACTCAAGGGAATTTGGTAAAATAGATAAAAAGAGTGTGTTCCAGACTTTACCAGTTGAATACATGGAAAAATGAGCATAGCGGTTAATTCTAGGGTCAAAGAATTAGACAAAGAAAGGATGAGATTGCATAGAAAGAAGTGTTGCATGAGACCTTCTCATTGGAAGAGATATGCGACGTTATAGTTCAGAAGAGCAATATCCCTCTTAATAGATGTAATATTTATATCATTTTATATATATATATATATATATATATATATATATATATATATATATATATATATATATATATATATATATATATATATATATATATATATATATATATATATATATATATATATATATATATATATATATACCAATCATAGCATTTGTTGTAAATGATAAGATTGAGAGTTGATGAATTTTAGCAATTGTTCAAGCTCATTTTTCTCGTCGTTTTTATCTCTTGAGAGACGAAAGATCACTTATCTTTGAAACACTTGTTGCATTTGTTTCTTTTTGTTCTTTGATAATAAATAATATGTTTACATATATGAAAACTTTTGTCAAATAAACCTGGGAGTGTCGAGTCATATTGTTATCCAGATATCAAAAGTAGAATTAAAAATTTGTTCGAATTCTTATTTTCTGTTTTAGCAATACAATATTATAGTCATTTGCTACTTTATTGAAAAGGAATCACTATATCCTTCTTCAAATATTAATATTTGTCATTTAATCGTTCAGATAATTATAAATTGAACTTTTTTTTTTTATATGTGATAATTATTTGAGTTCCCACTTGCTAATTAATTTCGATTACTTAATGTCTTTCCCGCCTTTAAGAAGGGCAATTTATCTATATAATCTCATCAACATCTTGGCTTAGTGATTATCGTTTAAAATTTGATTCAATATATATATATATATTGAGTGGTGGCGTTTTGTAAAAAAAAAAAAAATATATATATATATATATATATATATATATATATATATATATATATATATATATATATATATATATATATATATATATATATATATATATATATATATATATATATATATATATATATATATATATATATATATATATATATATATATATATATATATATATATATATATATATATATATATATATATATATATATATATATATATATAATATGTTTGTTTAATAGTAGAAATTGCAATATGTCAGGAGAAAAAATTATAAGATCGCCAGCATTGTCTGTAGCTGTGCCAGATGGAAACTTCGTGAATACTGTTTTTAAAGACTCCGAAAAGTGGATGATGAAGAACGCTATTGTATGTTTTTGTTTGGTTATAAATTTTTTATCATTTCGTTTTAATTGATCAATTTTTATTATTTCAATGTTTTCTAAATATTTATTTCAAAATTATTTCTCAGTTTATATCGGTAACCTGGCATTTAATCGTTATTCAATTATATATATATATATATATATAATATATATATATATATATATATATATATATATATATATATATATATATATATATATATATATATATATATATATATATATATTATTTCTCCTCCGGTGGGCAAAGGCCGGAGGCATACCAAATTGCACCAGAGTTGGGAAAATCTATCCTGGTCGATGGTGGCCGTCAGGTCCAGATACACGGCGTTTGAATGTGTGCAAGTCAAAGGAAGTTTGGAAAACAGATAAAGGGAGTGTGTCCAGACTTTACCAGTAGAGTATATATAAGATTGATCATAGCGGTTAAGTCTGAGGTCGGAGAGTTGGACAGATAAAGAATGAGACTGTATATAAAGTCGTGTCATCCGGGCTCTTCTCAATGGAAGAGGTATGCAACGAGAGAGTTCAGAAGAGCAGTGTCCATTGTAATAGCTATAGTAAAGTGAGAGTGACGCAACAATTCGACGGGCAGAAAGAGATTGGAGAGAGTTAGTAAGAGCAGGAGAGTTGATGAGACGAAAAAGCCTAGACTCCACCTTCTCAACGAGAGCTGTATGAGTGGAACCACACCAGATGTGCGAAGCATACTCCATACAGGGACGAACAACACCCCTATACAGAGCAAGGAACTAGGGTGGCGTGAAATAATTCTGGAGGTGCCTCAGAACACCCAACCTTTGAGAAGCGTGTTTAGAAAGAGAAATAATGTGATCTTTCCAAGGAAGATCACGAGAAAAGGATATGCCAAGAATATTAAGAACAAATGAAGGTTTAAGTTGTGTGTTTTCGAAGAAGACATTATAGTTGTGTTTAAGATTGTGTCGAGTGGAGAGATGGAGGAATTGAGTTTTTTGAGGCATTGAAAACAACCATGTTTTCTCTGCCACAATTTGAAATGCGTGAAAGTTCAGAGGTTAGTTGCTATAAGGCTACCCTTCTCGAGTCTATCAACAGCTGTTGGGTGGGTCGTTTTCAAACTGGAAGGAATAATGAAGGGTGGAGTCATCAGCATAGGAGTGGATAGGAGATGAGGTAATAGAGAGAAGATCATTAATGAAAAGTAGAAAAAGTGTTGGGGATAGGACAGAACCCTGAGGAACAACACTATTAATAGGTTTAAAGGAAGAACGGTGCCGTCTACAACAGCTGTTATAGAACGACCGGAAAGGAAATCAGAGAGAAGATCACAGAGAGTATGATAGATACCGAAAGAGGGAAGTTTAGAAATCAAAGCTTTGAGCAGGACTCTATCGAAGGCTTTCGATATGTCCATCGCCATAGCAAAGGATTCACCGAAATGCCGAAGATTGGAGGACCAAAAGTCAGGGAGAAGGAAAAGAAGATCACTAGAAGAGCGTTTCTTACGAAAGCCATTCTAGCGATCAAAGATAAAATTGGAAGAATTGAGATCTTTCCAAATCTTCCTATTAATAACAGATTCAAAAACTTTAGAAAGAACGGAGGTCAAAGAAATTGGACGGTAGTTTGAAGGTTGAGAGGGATCCCCCTTCTTCGGTACAGGCTGAATGAGTGCACATTTCCAACAAGAAGGGAAGGTTGTAGTAGAATGACATAGACGAAATAGTTTACCAAGACAGGGTGCAAGCTCAGAAGCACAAGTTTTGAGAACCACAGGAGGAATACCATTGAGACCATAGCCTTTTTAGTATTAAGCTCAGAGAGAGCAGAAATGACATCTTATGCCCATATATATTTATATATATATATATATATATATATATATATATATATATATATATATATATATATATATATATATATATATATATATATATATACACACACAATGTATAATAATGTAAATGGAGTTTCTCCTTCTAAGTTCGATTTATATTAATTAAGAATAGTATTGCGAAATGAATGCAGTATCAATTTTTTTTTATGATATACTAGATTAAAATTGAATATTAAACAACAATATATATATATATATATATATATATATATATATATATATATATATATATATATATATATATATATATATATATATATTCTCTTTCTCTCTGTATCTTATTATTGCTAAATTTGTTGCAACAGTTGTTGTGCCCATGTTAGCGTTGCTTGATTTTGGTTGGTTGCTCCTGTAACCCAGGAGGCAAAGCAAATGCCTTGTAGCCCCAGTAGGGGTTCCAAGCACCCTCCTTTGGATTTTAATAAGTACCGAGTTGCTAAAGTGATTCGAGGCCTTTTTTTTGGGAAGGCGGCATAGCTCAGTGGTTGAGCTTTATGAGCACTGTCTAACGGATACGCTGTTGTCAGTGGTTCGAATCCTAGAGTGCGGAAAATTCTCTCTTTCTCTCTCTCTCTCTCTCTCTCTCTCTCTCTCTCTCTCTCTCTCTCTCTATATATATATATATATATATATATATATATATATATATATATATATATATATATATATATATATATATATATATATATATATATATATATATATATATATCATAAACAATGAGACAATTGGGATCAAAAATATATGACAAGTGAGATAAGTATGTGAACATTATATTGTAAATAATTAGTGGAGTTGGTTGTAAAAAGTTACAGTTACTGTCAGTATGCACATAAGTGTATATATATATATATATATATATATATATATATATATATATATATATATATATATATATATATATATATATATATATATATATATATATATATATATATATATATATATATATTATATATATATTGAAAGCGTACCGGTATTTGTCTAGATAAACATTTCCCAACCTTGGAGGCACGACCCCCAGAGTTCTTGTCTACATATATATGTGTCGCAGTGGGTCACAAAAATTAAAACACTTAATGTACGAAAGAAACTTTTCATAATTTTTGTCTTTGTATAAATGTAAACAAAGACTAAGCAGAACGAAATTCGTTCTTTTTAATTTTTTTGTTCGAATGAACATTAAAAAACTTGAACTAAAACTATTTGAGGTTTCATAAAAGGTAATTATTGTATCGTGAGTTTATAAACATTGTGTTATGTTTAGATTATATTTTTGGTGGTTATATTATTTTTTATATTTTTGCCAAGATATTAGTCCAGACGTATTTTCAGATTATCGCTTTTCTACCAAATTATTTTCATGATGTTTAAAATGGGTTTTTAAGAGTTTTCTTTAATTTACTGAATTTGTTTTCCCAGTTCTTTATCTTTGTTTTTTATTAATTAAAAATATTATGAAAAACGAGAAAATGCCATTTTAGCGACAAAAACTCTAGAAATAGCGTAATTCTTGTTCTTTCTTATTAGTCTCCAAACAATGTTAGTATTTTAAATTATTAATTTAATAATAATTACAGTTATTAATGATAGTTGATTTTTATTATAAGTAGTAGTATTGTTATTGCTATTATTAGGATTATAATTTTGAATATTATTGTTATCAGTATTATTTTTAATGTTATTGCTATAAAATTTGTTAGGAATGTTCTGAATCAGGAGTTACTTACACATACTCGGAACTCTTGGATCAAATTAAAAAATGGAGTGGATTTTTGAAAAGTTTAAATTTAGACCATCATGACTCTGTTACGATTGTATCATCAAACTGCCTCCAGTATGTTCCAATATTTTTTGGAACTATTTCGTCAGGAACGCCAGTAATACTTCTTAACCCACATCTTTCTCCAAGTAAGTAGCCATTATTATTGTATTAAAAGTATTATTATTATTATTAATATTAAACGCGTGTTTTGAAGTTTCTTTCTGAATCCCTTTGCGCAATGATAATTCACCTATCTGCGTTTTATTTATTTTTTTTTTGGTCTGATGTTTTTAAACGAATTTAATAGAAATCGACCTCGCTAGTCCCGAAAATGAAATTAGTTTCCCTCAATCAGGTAAATTTTTCTTGCTATGAAATTTTTTTTTTTACTTATTCTCTCTTTTCCTTAGACCCTTTTTGCGTATATCATGAATAGACAGCTTGATGCAATGTGTTATAATGTCTTCTTCGAAAACACAACTCAAACCTTCATCTATTTTCTTTATATTCTTGGCGGATCCTTTGATAGTGATCTTTCTTGGAAAGATCACATTACTTCTCTTTCTAAACACGCTTCTAAGAGGTTGAGTGTTCTGAGGCGCCTCCAGAATTATTTCAATACACCCCAGTTGCTTGCTTTGTATAGAGGTGTTGTTCGTCCCTGTATGGAGTATGCTTCGCACATCTGGTGTGGTTCCACTCACACAGCTCTCCTTCTGAAGGTGAAGTCTAGGGCTTTTCGTCTCATCAACTCTCCTGCTATTACTAACTCTCTTCAATCTATTTCTACCCGTCGAATTGTTGCTTCACTCTCTCTTTACTATCGCTATTACAATGGGCACTGCTCTTCTGGACTCTCTCGTTGCATACCTCTTCCATTGAGAAGAGCCTTTGCGACGCACCTTTTACACAGTCTCATCTTTTCTCTGTCCAACTCTCTGACCCCAGACTTAAGAGCTATGCTCAATGTAACATATACTCTTCTAGTAAAGTCTGGAACACACTCCCTTTATCTGTTTTCCGAACTTCCTTTGACATGCATACTTTCAAGCTCCTTGTATCTGGACATGTCGGCCAAGATCGACCAGGATAGATTTTTCCAACTCCGGTGGAATTTGGTATGCCTCCGGCCTTTGCCCACCGGAGGAGACATAATATATATATATATATATATATATATATATATATATATATATATATATATATATATATATATATATATATATATATATATATATATATATATATATATATATATATATATATATATATATATATATATATATATATATATATATATATATATATATATATATATATATATATATATATATATATATATATATATATATATATATATATATATATATATATATATATATATATATATATATATATATATATATATATATATATATATATATATATATATATATATATATATATATATATATATATATATATATATATATATATATATATATATATATATATATATATATAGAATGCTTTCATATTTTGATATAATTTAGATGAGATGAGACGACTGATTTTGAACATTGAAAGCAAATTCATCGTTTTTTCAAGAGAATTTGAAGACTCAATTCTTCTTGCTTTAAAAGAAGACATTTCCAAGTACAAATTATTTTGTATTGGAAATCCATTGAAACTTAAAGCTCAGAATGTAGATGATATATTATATGGGAAAGAATTTATGAAAATTTTCACTCCCAGCTCAGGTAATTATATATATATATATATATATATATATATATATATATATATATATATATATATATATATATATATATATATATATATATATATATATATATATATATATATATATATATATATATGACCTCTCTATTACCTCATCTCCTATCCACTCCTATGCTCATGACTCCAACCTTCATTGTTCCTTCCAGTTTGAAAAATGTCCCACCCAATAGAAGTTGATAGACTCGATAAGGATAGACTTTTAGCAACTAACCTCTGATCTTTCACGTATTTCAAATTGGGGCAGAGAAAACATGGTTGTTTTCAATGCCTCAAAAACTCAGTTCCTCCAACTCTCCACTCAACACAATCTCCCACAAATCTATAGATATCTTCTTCGAAAACACACAACTTAAACCTTCATCTGTTCTTAATATTCTTGGTGTATCCTTTTCTCGTGATCTTTGTTGGAATGATAACATTACTTCTCTTTCTAAACAAGCTTCTAAGAGGTTGGGTGTTCTGAGGCGCCTTCAGAATTACTTCACGCCACTCCAGTTGCTTGCTCTGTATAGGAATGTTTTTCTCCCTTGTATGGGGTATGCTTCGCACATCTGGTGTGGTTCCACTCATACAACTCTCCTTCAGAAGGTGGATTCTAGGGCTTTTCGTCTCATCAACTCTCCTTCTCTTACTAACTCTCTCCAATCTATTTCTGCCTGTCGAATTGTTGCGTCACTCTATCTTTACTATCGCTATTACAATGGGCACTGCTCTTCTGAACTCTCTCGTTGCATACCTCCTCCATTGAGAAGAGCTCGTGTGACACGACTTTCTACATAGTCTCATCCTTTCTCTGTCTAACTCTGTGACCCCAGACTTAACCGCTATGCTCAGTCTTATATATATTCTACTCGTAAAGTGTGGAACACACTCCCATTATCTGTTTTCCCAACTTCCTTTGACTTGCATAATTTCAAAAGCCGTGTATGTGGACATTTTGGCCTCCATCGATCTGGATAAGATTTTTCCAACTCCGGTGGAATTTGGTAGGCCTCTGGCCTTTGCCCACAGGAAGATATATATATATATATATATATATATATATATATATATATATATATATATATATATATATATATATATATATATATATATATATATATATATATATATATATATATATATATATATATATATATATATATATATATATATATATATATATATATATATATATATATATATATATATATATATATATATATATATATATATATATATATATATATATATATATATATATATATATATATATATATATATATATATATATATATATATATATATATATATATATATATATATATATATATATATATATATATATATATATATATATATATATATATATATATATATATATATATATATATATATATATATATATATATATATATATATATATATATATATATATATATATATATATTGTATATATATATTTATATATGGCAGGTTTGAAAAAGATAGACTCATTAAACAATTTATTATACAAAATTTACAATCAATAAAAAGAACTTGGTATGGTACTTTGGATGAGGCATTAGGATATAGGTTCATATTGATATTTTCACATTAAATAATGGTTCAACATGAGATAGAGGAAAATTACATTAATGAAAATAAGCTATCCTTAAGTTATTGAGATACATTTAATCTATTATTCATAGTTCAAACTTAACAGATCGGGAATTATTACAAAAAAGGGGACATTACAACATCATCATTCTAATGATAAAATAGTTGCAAAATTTCTATTTCAAAATAGTCACACAAGAACTATTTTAGAGAGGAAAATAGTCACACAAGTAATTTTTATGTTGCAAAGGACAAAATATCACACAAGAATATTTTATGATCTCTTGAGACAAATAGTCACAAAAACAATCTTGAAGAGGAAAATTTTAAGAAAGATCCACATTTCTAAGGTTAAAAGAGGCACAACTACTATTTTAGTCTCCCCTCCCCCTCTTTTCTCGATCCAGATTTGGAACCTTAATATATTCTAGATTCAAGTTACAAACAATATCTTTAATGAAATATCAATTAGTGAGTTTGCTTTGTGATATTAATAATAATAGTAATAGGATAAATTAGTTTTTTTAATTGTTAGAAGGAAAATATTATGTAATTTATGAATAGGCGTGAAGCACAGTATAAATATATTTAAATATATATACTAACATATATGCAATAGGCAAGATGGATAGGGAGATTCATAGACAAAACGGGGATAAGCCCTTTTGCCTTTGAGTTTAAATTCAAACTTCAACGATTATTTTCAAGTGAAGTTTGTGTACTAAAAGGTTGCCTTTTTCTGAACAAATAAGTTACCACATCGTTAAATAAGCAATTTTTTTTAAATAAATTTTATAGTTTTTCCTATAAAATTTTATCAAGAAAATAAATATAAATATAAAAATATTTGTGGCTATCAAAATAAGCCTTTTCTATTTACGAAGCCATTTTAAATTCATTTTCCTTTTTCGGATGAAATAATATGGATTCCAGATTGTCCTAAATTTATGACATTGAGCTAAATTTTTAAGCAATATTTTTACTATGGAGTGAAACAAATATTAACTCAATAATAGGCAAATAATTCGTATATTTGTATAAAGATTGGAAAAGAATAAATTATGAATTATTATCTATGGACTTTAAGAATTTCTTTAAGGAAATGAAACGGAATTCTATGCCAATAAATTTTATTCAAACTTAAAGGGAATAAGATCAGATTTAAAAAATAAAAATAAATGATGAATTACTTTTAATATTATTATTATTAAAGGGTAACTATTCGAATTTAGATACAGTAAAGAATTGAAGAAACTCAAGAATGAATGTTAAGCTTTAGTCGATTAGTCAATTTGTTTTAAAGGTTGTAGTTAATGAAACATATTACATAAACAAAGGGAAATTTATGATATTAGAATACTTTAAATGTTACCTATTACTTAACCTAAAATCAGCTGAAAATAACTAACCATAACTTGCATAATAAAACGAACGAAAAAGTAACTGAGAAAGGAAAAAAAGGATTAAAAATGGGAAATTACTTTTTATTTCTTACAATACATATATATATATATATATATATATATATATATATATATATATATATATATATATATATATATATATATATATATATATATATATATATATATATATATATATATATATATATTATATATATATATATATATATATATATATATATATATATATATATATATATATATATATATATATATATATATATATATATATATATATATATATATATATATATATATATATATATATATATATATATATATATTATTACCTAAATTATTTCCTTTTTGTTGATGATATGATGTTGTTAATTAATGACAGACCCTGAGGAATTATGGAAAAAATGGCAGCAGATAAAAAACTAAAATTAAAAATAAATTTATTTTTATGTAAACGTCAGGAATGAATGCGAGCAAGTAAAATGTCTAAAAAAATTATTATATAGAGAGAAAGAATACATTAAATTAGGTTCCATTAAATCTGGAAATATCAAGTAAACCATAATATAAAAGACGAATTGATGAAATTATAATTAATATCAGGAATAAACTGGCAAACAGTAATTAGTAATAATTGTTATTAACACTCTTTGAAACCAACTTGACCAAAAAATAAAAATGGTAAATTACGTATTTATCTTAATATTGTTTTAAAATATACGGAAAAAAGCATGAAAAATTAGATTTTTTATAAAAATTCAGAGGACATGATTAAATACTTTTTATTCTGATGTGATATCTTAATAATAACACTGTTTGATACTCAAAATGTTATAGAGACGAAAGTAGCTTATCTTTTAATCTTAGCTTTTAAATTTAATGAATATTTTGTCATTTCGTAAAAGATTCAAAACTTGGACTAAGCTCTAGTTTTCGATTTCCAGATATTTACTGGAATCACTGTTTTTAATAATAAATTCTGAATCCCCACCTATAGCATGTGACAAAACTGTAGATGGAAGTTGTAATCATCATAACACTATTTTTATATTCGAATTCGCTATGGTCGCTGTAAATGTGTCCTCCACGTGATTAGTAAAATTGTGAAGTGATAACAGTTTTCAGTTCTTATGCAATATTTGTCTTGACAATGTATCTCCTACTTCTGCCATAAGGGTTATTTTGCGATAACTTCAGCTGCCATTCAGTTGTCATTTATTGTGAAGTGAATTTACAGAAACGTATCGGAAGTGTGTAAAAAATCTGGCTTTTCGAGAAAGAAAACGTTCTATTAATTAGCCTGTTTAAAAGATCTATTTCTTGAATTTCGGCTGTAAACTGGGGTACCAAAACAAATTACTGAAACCACTTTTGGGCTACACAACTTATCTAAACTCAATTCATAAATATATGGAAAAAGGCCTGGTAGACCGTTTGGAGTGAGTCTGTTAATGATAATACTAAGTATTAGGTATGGATTGGGCTTCCTATTAGAAAAGAATGTTCATGAAGAAAACATCAATAACGAAACCATACCATTAGCATTTCAGTCTGTTCTTCATTTAGAAGGTGGTATCTTTCATGAATCCCAGGACAATTTTTTTTCATTGATTTTGTTGAAGATAACCGTGCTCCTTTGAGCATTGAAAAAGAAAATCATATTATTTCACAGGATGCATAATACTTTCCTAGTACAAACTCTTATAAATATAAAATCACAGAGGGCCAGCACAATGACCTCATAAGGGATTTAAATTCCAAGAAATATAACAGAAACATTTCCTTCTTTGCCTCGACAGGTTACAAAAGGGGAATTTTCTACACCACTATGAGAAAGGCAAAGCATGTCGCATTAGAAAATAAGACTTTGGGCAATTCTATAAAATTGAAGGTGATTTCATTTCACTCAGTTGTTTACGGTGATCTCAAAGTAATGAACACTTAATAACGACTTGAAGCCGACTACAACACCAAGTATTGCCATTTCCTATGTGAGTGAGATAGCAGAGATTGAGACACAATACAAATAAGTTGCCTTTCATTCCTGTGTCATATGCTACCAGCGCAATGAAGGATATCCTAAGATGAACAACATGGTTGGAATAAAAAACAAAAAGTAACAGAGGAAAGTGTGGTGGATTCAGGGGAATTGCAATTTATTACGACTGCAAACAAGTTTCAGCACCAAATTTTGATGTTTCATCTATAAATGGGATACCCCGCCAGAGACAGCCACTATTCGATAACACATGAACAAACAAATGTTAATCAAAAACTTTGATATAATCGTGGAAAAAGTTTTGCTTCGCCCATTAAATATTAAAATATGACTGTATGATGAGGTTTCAAAGATGAAAATTATATAGAATTGAAGATCTGATGCCTTCGCATGAACAGCTGGGATACAATTTGTAACTGAAAATGTATTTTTTGAAATCACACTTGGATTTCTACCAGCAGAATTTAGTGACTTAAGTGATGAGCATTATCACTTCCATTGACACATTTCGATTATGGAGAACATATAAAAAGTGAAATGGAGCTCTGCTAGGTTAGGTGATTGTTGCAGGATGAGTTAAGATGATCTGAAAAAATGACCATATGCAGGTCAAAAAAAGAAAAGCCGTTAAGATAAATTTTTGTTGTACATATATTATCAGAAAAGGCTATCTTCTAGACTAGGGAGGAAAAGAGTTAATTGATCAGTGTGAGGATTATTTTCGTGTTTAGAAACACAAAAATAATAAGTATCATATTTTCTTTATGACGCTTACCATTGTAAAATTTAAATGTCTTTATATTTACTGGGTAAACGCTATAGATCATCTTTTTTTAACCTGAGTTAGCGGAACCCAGGAGTTCCAAATGAAGAAAAAAAGACGTATGAAAAGATACGTATAAAAAAATTTTAATTTTCAAATAAATTGAAAAAATTTTAAATTTTCATCAAAAAAAGTACTGAAACCATTTGAAAAACGTAGAGTCCGAACTCGGATACATGATATTAAGCCCAAACTTACCAGGCTTGTGAGTTAAACGAAGCACCAGACTTTATATAAATTATAGTTATACGAATACAAAATAAGTGTTAGAAAGACCTTCGTGAGAAACTTTAAATAAATATTTGATGTCCTTTATTATTTTTAATCTTGAGTCAAGTCTTAGTAGTCAGTGGCAGTTAAAGAGGGTTTGTGATAGGGAAAAAGGTTAAGAATCGCTTCTATTATCAAAGAATTTTGTGGAATATTAATATTTAAATAATAGGAACATTCTTGTAGGAATTTATTAGGTTAAATATGTACGCTTCAGTGAAATTAGTTAATACTATTTCATATTTATTTTAAAAACCATGAGAACATTTGTTAAAATTCATTGAAGAAATATCAAAAAAATTAATAATTAATCGTTAATTATTTTGATTAGATAATTATTTATATTATCTATAAAACGGAAAATTCATTATTATTTCTTCTCTGAAATCACAAAAATCGCTTCTATTTTACTTTCAAGGAAAATCTGATAAAAAGAAACCATTCTAAAATAAAAAAAAAGTCTTAAATTAAATTTGAACGAAGAGATTAAACAAAAAAACTTTTAAAAAACAAAATTTCATCTGATTACTAGAGAAAAATGACGTGATTCTTGTTTCTTTAGGTTACCGGTGAGAAAACAGCCTTGATTTTGGTTTCAGGTGGAACAACAGGGACTCCAAAAGCTGTTGAGTTATCGCACAATGCTTTATCAAACTTTTTGTATTCATTTCATAATTCATATCATAATCTCTATATGAAACCAAAAGGTAAGATAGTCGTACGTGAATATATATATATATATATATATATATATATATATATATATATATATATATATATATATATATATATATATATATATATATATACCGTCTTGGAGATGGACCCAACATTCCAGACTTTTTTCTATCTTCTAATACTTCTACCTTTACTGTTCAACTCTATCCACTTCTTGGTTCCTCCGATCACTCTCTTATCTCTGTATCCTCTTCTATTTTTTTCAAGTCTTCCACAAGAAAGACCACCTCCTAGTGTGAGGAAACGTTTGTAACATTTCGAAAAGCTACCGAAAGCTGGTCGGACTTGCCGACGTACTTCTTTGATTTCTGCTTCGATTTTCTGCTTTGATTGCTGCTTCGGTGGGAGCGGTCCTTATGAGTGTGCAGAATGCATTACCGAAGTGATTCTCTCTGGCATGGAGTCCTACATTCTATATTCTTTCCCTTCTACTAAACCTAACAAACCATGATTTAACTATGCTTGTTGTCGTGCTATTCGCCTCAGGGATGCAGCCTTCAGTTATACTATCGCCTTCAAACTCCAGAAACTCATGCAACTTATATTTCATCCCAGAATCGTGCAAAATCTATTCTCCGCCACACAAAAAACTCTTTCCTCCTTAGAAAATGCAATAATCTTTCTGGTTCCTCTTCTTCACTCCCTCTCTGACATTTTGCAAAAACTGTCATCTTTAACTTTGCATCTTCATCTTTCCCTCCTCTTGTATGTTCTGACGGCACAACTGCCGTTTTACCATCTTCTAAAGCTAAACTCTTCCCTTAAACTTTTTATAGAAAATTTTATCCTGATTCCAAGTTGTATTCGTTTTTTTTAATAAATTTTTCATAATTCATAGTTTTTCATAATTCCAAATGGTTACTGAGATAAAACCAGTCAAAATATTCGTAGAAGGGAACAAAAACCTCAACTTTTGCCCTTACTATCTCTTTCCAATTTCTTCCTTTCCGTAGAATTGTTGTGTCACTTTTTTTATACTATCGCTATTACAACGGACATTGCTCTTCTGAACTCTCACGTCGCATACCTCCTCGATTGAGAAGGGCTCATGCGACACGACTTTCTACACAGCCTCATCCTTTCTCTGTACAACTCTTCGACCCCAGACTTAACCGCTTTGCTAAATCTTAAATGTACTCTACTGTCAAAGTCTGGAACACACTCCCTTTATCTGTTTTCCCAACTTAATTTGAATTGCACACTTTTAAGCGCCATGTATCGGGTCACGTCGGCCATTAGTAACCTGATTCCAAATTTTACCCAACTCTGGTGAATATTGGTAGGCCTCTGGCATTTGCCCACCAGAGGAGACATAATATATATATATATATATATATATATATATATATATATATATATATATATATATATATATATATATATATATATATATATATATATATATATATATATATATATATATATATATATATATATATATATATATATATATATATATATATATATATATATATATATATATATATATATATATATATATATATAAACAATAAATTTATGCTATCCAAAAAATTAATCAAACATTAGACAACAAATTAATAACTTTCAAAATTTTATACGCCTGCAATATCCTTATATAATAATTGAGAATGCGGAGGTCGAATTTAATGAGGATGTTATGCTGATGTCACATACGTCACTAATTATATATATATATATATATATATATATATATATATATATATATATATATATATATATATATATATATATATATATATATATATATATATATATATATATATATATATATATATATATATATATATATATATATATATATATATATATATATATATATATATATATATATATATATATATATATATATATATATATATATATATATATATATATATATATATATATATATATATATATATATATATATATATATATATATATATATATATATATATATATATATATATATATATATATATATATATATATATATATATATATATATAATAATGATAATTATAAAAAGAAGAATTAGTGGAGTTGCGTCATAGGAGACTCGAAGGCTCAGCTTACTCGATTATTTTCCTACATAAATTTTCCTTTACAGTTATAAGATGCTGTAATCAAATACTTAAAAATGACAATATTTAATATTGTTATCATATTGACATAGTAAATTTTGTCTCCAAGTCTAAACAAAAAGAGCAATGAGGCTATAAATTATAATCTTCATCTCATGAGCGATAACCACTACAGAGATTAGATTACGAGTACAAGAACAAATAATATAAATTAAGGAAATTCTCTCTCTCTCTCCTTCCCCCTTCTCTCTCTCTCCTTCCTCTCTCTCTCTCTCTCTCTTTCTGTTTTTCTCTCTGTCTTTCTGTCTGTCTCTCCCTCTCCCTCTCTCTCTCTCTTTTTTTCTCTCTCTCTCTTTCTCTCTTTCCCTCTCTCTCTCTCTCTCTCTCTCTCTCTCTCTCTCTCTCTCTCTCTCTCTCTCTCTCTCTCTCTCTCTCTCTCTCTCTCTTAAATCGTATTTATCAGCACCTTTTTTAAAAACTATGCTCAATTTTAAAAAGTTGGCATCTACACTAGTAAACTTGCTGAAT
>SEYY01021909.1:45000-46749 GCA_009176605.1 Armadillidium nasatum
AATAATAATAATAATAATAATAATAATAATAATAATAAAATAATAATAATAATAATAATAATAATAATAATAATAATAATAATAATAATAATAATAATAATAATAATAATAATAATAATAATAATAATAATAATAATAATAATAGATAATAATAATAATAATAATAATAATAATAATAATAATAATAATAATAATAATAATAATAATAATGGTGATAATAATAATGAAGAAAATAATAACAGTGAATACGATGAATGTGTTTTATTTAATCTAGAATTGCTAAAGGAAGTACAGGTAAATAATAATAAAAATTTAATATGTGACGTGCATCTAACAGAGGCAGATATAATAGAAAGGGCAGAAGCCACGCCCATTTTGGAAGTAGAAGCCAACATTAAAAAAAAGGAATGCCTCGGAAGGATTAAGAAATAAAGCAAGGTATCCTCTTTATAAAATAGAAGATAAAATAACAGGTAGGCTATTTGTAATTTACTGTGGTGCAATTTTGAGCGTAATACCTGCAAGTGTAAAGGATAGAATGAGCGAAGTAGTGGGGAATGGAATTTAATTGCTGCAAACGAGACGCCGGTGGAGGTGTATGGCAGTGAGACGATGAGCATTGATATTGGCCTGAGGCGCTTTTATGAGGCAGAAGTGTTAAAAGCAAATGTGCGTCCGGCAATTTTAGATTTAGATTTTTTATGTAGTAACAATTTTATATTAAACTTTAAGGAAAGCATATTAATCGACGCTGAAACAAATTTTAGTATTAGACTAATTGGTAACTCTCATAGTAATAAAGAAATTTTAGATTGTAAGTTTTCCTGGCTATACTCTCAAACTGTCTTGTAATTTGCCAAATAGCCCTATTCTCTCTCTTGTCCAGCTTATTAATACTTTTAAACATTTATTTGAAAACCCTTATTTAAAAATAAACTCGAAACTAAAAATTGAACAAATGAATGAATGGGCGAAGATTTGGCAACAGTGCGAATGCAAGTAAGGAGATGAATGAAAAAAGTGACGTCACGAGCGGGAAAGACGTTGCACAGCAGTAGAAGGTCTTTTACCTGAAAGGGTACAGCAAGAGCTTAAAAGTAACTTTCCATACGAAATTAAGGTAAAAGGAGGACCCATCAATATTAAAGCGCGGAGGCTCCCTGCTAGTCTCTACAATAAAACAAAAGCGGAGCTGCAGAAATTGCTTGAAGCAGGAGTAATAAACAGAAGCAACAGCGACTGGGGATTCCCCATTAATGTCTTAAAAAAGGATGAGACAGAGGTGAGAGTAGTTGCAGACCTGAGGCAACTAAATGCAATATCAATTAGAGATTGCTACGCACTCCCAAACCTTGGAGATGTAGCCAATATAATTGCAAAATGCAAGATTTTTACCAAGCTAGACTTAACAAAGGCCTTTTATAATCTTCCATTGCATGAAAACAGTAAGAAGTACTTCACAATAAATACTCCTTTTGGTAGTTTTAGCTACAACACAATTGTCGAGGGGCATTGCAATTCAGCGGGTGCATTTCTCAGATTTATGCACATATTGCTGGCTGACCTTCCACATGTGTTTGTTTATATAGATGACATACTAATTGCTACCGAAGGGGAAGAAGAGCATAAACAAATATTAGAGAAAGTGTTGGAACGATTTTCTTACTGCAAAATTTATTTAAATGGATCAAAAAGCATGATTGGTGAAAAGCAGGTAACCTTCCTGGGATACGACATTTCCAGCGGAGG
>SEYY01021910.1:0-10000 GCA_009176605.1 Armadillidium nasatum
AAACGTTTGAGGCAGTCTTGAGCCAGGTAATTAACGTGTTTTTTCCATGTTAAGGTGGGGGCATCAAATACTAGTCAAGGTAGGTATAGGAGCTGCGTAAAGGGACAAAGGTATTTGTGATTGAAATAGAAGGTATATATATATATATATATATATATATATATATATATATATATATATATATATATATATATATATATATATATATATATATATATATATATATATATATATATAGGTATGTTGTTAGTTTCAGCAACCTAATCTCCTACGGAAAAAATCCATTGTGAATGCACGTTTATCAACACAGAAAGAAAGACCCCATTCTGAGAGATAAGAGAGTATTTCAGTAGCAGCACTTTGCAGTGAGGTTTGACATTAAGTCAAAGTTGGGGCAACAGCACAATAAGCTATGTCATCAGCATACATAAGAACATCAACTGATGCGTGTGAGGGCATGTCATTAAGAAGGATGGAGAAAAGCAAAAGGGCTCAAAATAGAAACTTGGGGCACTCCTCATATCAATGTTTCAAAGAGAAGATTTTGTGCTGCCCACTAGGACCTGGAATGGGCGGGATGTTAAGAAGTCATGCAGCCAAGAAAAAGGGGCCCCAGTGAGACCAGTTTTAAGTAACTTGCATAGAATACCTAAATGGGATGCACTGTCAAAAGCAGCTTTCAGATCAAGAAATAGGATCATAGCATACCGTTTGTTTTGAAAAGCACCAGAAATTAGGTGGGTCATGTGGAGAAGGCAATCTATAGTACTCCTCTGTTTTCTGAAACCAGATTGGTTGGGATGCAGATGGGAGTTTGCCTCCAGGAACCAGTAAAGAAAATTGCAAACCATGGATTCAAAGATTTTTCCAAGGCATGATAAAAGATGAATCCCTCTATATGAGGTTGGATCACCAGGATCTTTATTCCCCTTCTAGAAAGGGAGTATTATAGAGGTTTTCCATGAAGTAGGAAAAAGGCCAGTCCTCCAGCTTTCATTATAAATGGATAGTAAAGTAGTTTTTGTAGAAGAGTTCAGGTGCAGAATCATCTTATTGGAGAGAAAATCTGGGCCTTGTGCTTTGTCAGGGGAGAGCTTTTTCATTACTTTCTCTAGTTCACAAAATGTGAAAGGTTGAGAAAGCAATTGCTTTCAAGAATGTTCAGTTTGGACAACAATATCATTCTAAAGGGGTCAGGGGTAGTGAATACCCTTTGAAAATGAGAAGCTACAAGTTCATATTTGCCGAGATCATCCAGCAGCAGTCAGCTGTCCATTGATGGTGAGAGGGAAAGTTTGGGGAACAAATTTACCTGACATCTTGTGCACAAGATTCCAGGCCCTTTTTGCAGGAGTAGAGAAAGAGAGTTGTTGTCTAAGTTTCCTCCAAGCTTCATATTTAATTTTTTTAATGGTTCTTTTACAAACAGCAGAGTCTACGGTGAGTGAGTCATTTTTGACAGATGAGAATTTTCTCCTTATGTTGTAAGCTTTATTTCTATCACGTATGACTGACCTGCAGGTGTCATTACACCAGATGGACTGTACTTTGACACTTAAAAACGCCCATTGTCAAATTGAAGTGAGCTTTACCTACAGTAATCATAGTCTCTGTTAGATGGTTGATTTGCTCATCCAGTGATGCAGAGGGATTATAGGTAGTAGTAATTTGAGCAGTAAATTTGTTCTAGATGTCCCTATCCTCTGTGAATTTCCACTTGACCCTGCATGCCTGAGGGTGTAAAGGAATCGTATATTCAAGATGGAGGACAACTGGTAAGTGATCACTTGCTATGTATGGTCCCAAGCTTATAGGGCAAGAACCAAAAGGTTCCTCCACAAATACGAGATTCAGAGTTGGAGGTGGCACCATTATAGCTCTGTACATGTGTGGCCAAACCTGGAGGAGTTATGAGGCTGTGTGTGAAGGAATGTGTTAGGAAGGAGAAAATGGTTTTGCCAATATTAGGTGGAAGAAAAGTGAAGGTTCCCAAAAGGTATGATGTTCATTAAAATCTCCCAGGATTAAGGAGGGAGAAGAAAACTGGCTAACATAATGTGTAAGTTTATCAATTGTTAAGTTACGGCTTGGATTATATACCAAAAGAATGGGTTCCCATGTATTTTTAAAAGAGATTTTTATTGCAAGGACTTTCAAGACACCATTGGCAAATTTATTTTTAAAAAATTTGGAGTGAGGTATGGAAGTACAAATAAGAAAAGTCAGCTCACCAACACCTCTATTAAACCAATCCTCACCCAGTATGGTGTATCCATGTATAACTGGTGTATACTTTTGCTGTAAACAAATTTCGCATTTAAATATTATCAATGATTGAGTGTTGGCAATATAGTTTCTAAGGTCCAGCAGTTTCACAAAAAGGGATCTTGCATTCCTAGGACTACAGATGATAAAGCTATTATGAGGGGAGGAAGTGTTGGAGAAGTACGAGAAGATCTGGTATGATATGGAAAAATGCTGCTGAAAAAGATTGTTCAGTACTATGCATATTGAGAAACTTTAAACAGTGTCAGAGTAAAAATAGCAATAAGTTCTTGAAATGCCCAGTCTTTAGGTGTGGTAAGAATGGGAGGTCTACATAAAAAGAGAGAGCCCCTTGAAGTACAATAGGAGGGTCACTGGTTCTTAGAGAGGATAGCAGAGGGACATTTACTTGGGGGGTATCCCCATGCGTGCTTCGAGTTTCACCTACTTGAAGGTCTGTTAGCCAATCATCTTGCATTGAGGAGGAGTTAGATGCTCTTCTATTTTTGGAGGTAGTCCAGGGAGGTATGGACGTAGAGGGTGTAAGTTTAGATACGAGTGCCTGAGAGTATGTAGAGACGGGGCTATGTGGCCTGTCTTGTTCATCACTTAGTAAGGCAAAGGAGTTCTGTGTTGAAAGTGAAGGTATAGAAATATTTTGATGTTATGGGTGAACTGGGGCAGATGTTTGGGGTTGTGCTGGTGCAGGCAATGTAGGTTGAGCAGAGAGTGGAGTAGTATGAGAAGGGTTTAATTTTCGAAGGGACTCCTTGAAGGCGGATGAGTTTCCTGAGTCCTTGAAGGCGGATGAGTTTCCTGAGGGTTGTCCTTGATGAGAAGCCTGAATTCCTAATGCCTGTTTGAAAATCGGGCATTGTTTAGAAGTTATTTTATGTGGGCCATTACAAAAATAGCAAGATGGGGAGTTAGTGCAACCCTTTGCAGAATGGAAACCACTGCAGTTTGAACATCGGACTTTAGATCGACATGTAAGTTGACCATGACCAAATCTCCAACAGGTAAAACATCTCAAAACGGAGTGTGTAAAGGGAAGAACAGGATAGGAGTGTTGGTTCATACAAACCCTGGATGGGAGCAGACCTTTAAATTTAATATGGACAGTCATAGTTTTAACTTACTCACCTCCTTCAGATTTCACCTTCAATCTGGTGACTGCCAAGATGTTGGAAGAGGTATGGTCTATAAGTCCCAAGTTGTCAAGAATCTCTTTCTCTATGAGGTCTGGACTGACTGGGTGAATTTTCCCATAATTAATGATATGTAAGTACTGGCCTCCTGACCTAGGTACAAAGCATTCTACTTTGTGTTCTCCTAATGTAGTGATATCAGTGAGGGACAAAGGAAGATCATTCAATGATGGGATCTCAAAACGTATCGCCTGGCCTCTACCAAGAACTTTAACAGATATCAATAACTTTTTTTATTAAAGAAGGACTCACAGAGAAGGGAGTTTTTTAAGGGATCTGTGAATATGAGCTTACTTTCTGTTGATTACATAATAACGTGAGTGGGATAATTTGAGAGATTAGTCATAGGTAACTGGAAATGCTGCATTGGGGTTTTGAAAGGAAATGGACCTATTACAAAAGACGCAGCCATCCTGAGGGTAAAATGCCATGTTTATTTCTTCATGCCCAGCTGTACCATGCCATGAGGGACAAGAAGAGGCGGATAAAGCAGTCAAAATTAAAGAAACAGTAAAACAGTTATATAATTAATGAAATACAAAAATAGAAAAAACAAATCAACATGTCTTGTCAACGTTGCATGAGCCCTTCTTAATGGAGGAGGTATGCGACGTGAGAGTTCAGAAGAGCAGTGTTCGCTATAATAGTGAGTGTATAGAGAGAGAAAAAAACAATTCAACGGGAAGAAAGAGGTTGAAGAAGAGTTGGTAAGAGCAAAAGAGTTTATAAGATAAAAAGCCCTAGACTTCACCTTTTTAAGAAGATATATATATATATATATATATATATATATATATATATATATATATATATATATATATATATATATATATATATATATATATATATATATATATATATATATATATATATATATATATATATATATATATATATATATATATATATATATATATATATATATATATATATATGACCTCCTGTCTTCTCCTGAGTCAAACAAAATGTCACCATCATTCAACATCACATGAAATATACGAATATTTTGTTTAGATTTTATTTTATAACAAAGAATAAAACTTCAAATTTCTTAAAGTTAAATATATATATATATATATATATATATATATATATATATATATATATATATATATATATATATATATATATATATATATATATATATATATATATATATATATATATATATCGATGATTCGATACTGCAGACAAAATATTGATATATCAGCTTAAAAATATCATCAATAATTTTTGGATACTATTGTAAAAAAAATCAATATCAATATATATCGGTACTCTTTCGACAAAGTTAGTAGAGATGCCGATATTTAAAAAAAGATATATCGATTATCGATAATTTTTTAATATCAAATTGCAATCGATACTATCAGTTAAACTATCGATATTTCGGTTTTAGAAAATATCGTTTTAATTATATTCGTACGCGGACTTCGACGTTGAGAAGACGTAGTTGATTTGGTTTTCTGTTTTGTTTTTCACCAATTATATAACCGTTTCACAGTTTCTTTAACTTTGACTGCTCTATCAGCCTCTTCTTGTCCTTCGGGGCATGGATACAGCTGGGAAGGAAGATATTAACATGGCATTTCACCACAAAGATGGCAGCGTCTTTTGCACTAGGCCCGTTTCTTCACTCACGCTGTTATTATTCAATCTACGTAATGCGTAAGCACATATTCACAAACCCCGTGAAAAATTTCCAGCTCCTTTCCAAGTCCGTCTTTCACAAAAAAGTTATCGATATCTCTATTAAAGTTCTTGGTAGAGGCCAGGCGATACGTTTTGAGATCCCATCATTGGATGGTCTTCCTTTGTCCCTCACTGATATCACTACATTGGGAGGACACAAAGTACAATGTTTTGTACCTAGGTCAGGAGGCCAGGACTTACATATCATTAATTATGGGAAAATTCACCCAGTCAGTCCAGACCTCATAGAGAAAGAGATTCTTGACAACTTGGGACTTATAGACCATACCTCTTCCAACATCTTGGCAGTCACCAGATTGAAGATGAAATCTGAAGGAGGTGAGTACGTTAAAACTATGACTGTCCATATTAAATTTAAAGGTCCACTCCCATCTAGGGTTTGTATAGACCAACACTCCTATCCCGTTCTTCCCTTTACACACTCCGTATTGAGATGTTTTACATGTTGGAGATTTGGCCATGGTCAACTCACATGTAGATCTAAAGTCCGATGTTCAAACTGCAGTGGTTTCCATTCGGCAAAGGGTTGCACTAACTCCCCATCTTGCTATTTTTGTAATGGCCCACATAAAATAACTTCTAAACAATGTCCGGTCTTCAAACAGGCATTAGGAATTCAGGCTTCTCATCAAGGACAACCCTCAGGATTCTCCATCTGCCCTCAAGGAGGCCCTCCGGAAATTAAACCCTTCTCGCACTACTCCACTCCCTGCTCAACCTACATTGCCTGTACCAGCGAAACCCCAAACATCTGCCCCAGTTCGCCCACGATACCAAAATACATCTATACCTTCACTTTCAACACAGAACTCCTTTGCCTTACTGAGCGATGAACAAGACAGGCCACATAGCCCCGTCTCTACATACTCTCAGGCACTTGTAGCTAAACCTCCACCCTCTACATCCATACTACCTCCAAAAGGAGAAGAGCCTCTAACTCCTCAATACAAGATGATTGGCCAACAGACTTTCAGGTAGGTGAAATTAGAAACACTTATGGAGGATACCCCCGAGGTAAATGTCCTTCCACTATCCTCTCTAGGAACCAGTGTCCCACCCATTGTGCCTCAAGGGGCCTCTTCTTCTAATGCCCCCTCTAGACCTCCCATTCTTACCAAATCTAAAGATTGGACATCTCAAGAACTTATTGCTATTTTTACTCTGACACTGTTCAAATTTCTCAACATATATATAGTACTAAACAATCCTTCTTCTGCAGCATTTTTCCATATCATACCAGACCTTCTGGGACTTCTCCAACACTTCCTTCCCTCATAATGGTTTCATCATCCATAGTCCTATGGAATGCAAGATCCCTTTTTGGGAAACTGCCAGACCTCAGAAATTATATTGCAAATACTCAACCACTGATAATAGGTATATGTGAAACTTGGCTACAGCAAAAATATACACCAGTTGTACCTGGATACACGATACTCCGCGAGGATCGGCCTAACAGAGGTGGTGGTGGGCTGACCTTTCTTATTCATAGTACCATACCTCACTAAAATTGTTTTAAAGAAATTTGCTAGTGGTGTGTTGGAAGTCCTTGCTATAAAAATCCCTTTTAAAAATACATGGGCATCCATACTTTTGGCATATAATCCAAACCGAAACCTAAAAACTGGTGAACTTACACATTATGTTAGCCAGTTATCTTCTCCTTCCTTAATCCTGGGAGATTTTAATGGACATCATTCCTTTTGGAAACCCTCTCTTCCCTCGCATCTAATCAATACAACTGGCAAAACCATTTTCTCTTTCCTAACACATTCCTCTACACACAGCCTCATAATCCCTCCAGGTTTGGCCATGCATGTACAGAGCTATAATGGTGCCACTTCGACTCTGGATCTTATATTTGGGGAAGAACCTTTTTTGTTCCTGCCGTACAAGTTTAGGACCATACATGGCAAGTGATCACTTACCAGATGTCCTTCATCTTGAAGATACGATTCCTTCTCGCCCTCAGGCCTGCAGGATTAAGTGGAAATTCACAGATGATGGGGACATCTGGAACAAATTTGCTGCTCAAATTACTACTACCTATAATCCCTCCACATCACTGAATGTGCAAATCAACCATCTACCGGAGACTATGGTTACTGTCTAAGGTAAAGCTCATTTCAGTTTGACAAAGGGTGTTTTTGGTTTCAGAGTACAGTCTATTTGGTGGAATGACACCTGCAGGTCAGTTATACAAGATAGAAATAAAGCTTACAACAGATGGAGAAGATTCCCATCTGTCGAAAATGGGATCACTCACTGCAGACTATCCGCTATCTGTAAAAGAACCATTAAAAAAATTAAATATGAAGCTTGGAGGAAACTTAGACAACAACTCTCTTTCTCTACTCCTGCAAAAAGGGCCTGGAATCTTGTGCACAAGATGTCAGATGAAATTTGTACCTCAAACTTTCCCCCTCACTACCAATGGACAACTGCTGCTGGATGATCTCAGCAAATCTGAATTTCTAGTTTCTCACTTTCACGGGGTATTCACTACCCCTGACCCCCTCAGGCATAGGAAGACATTGTTGTTGCCATTATTAGTGCCCGAACTGAACACTCTGGAATGCTTTCCCAACCTTTCACATTTTGTGAACTAGAGAAAGTAATGAAAAAGCTCTCCCCTGACAAAGCAGAAGGCCCAGATTTTCTATCCAATAAGATGATTATGCACCTGAACTCTTCTACAAAAACTACTTTACTATCCATTTATAATGAAAGCTGGAGGACTGGCCTTTTTCCTACTTCATAGAAAACCTCTATGATACTTCCTTTCTTGAAGGGAAATAAAGATCCTAGTGATCCCTCCTCATATAGAGGGATTCATCTTTTATCATGCCTGGGAAAAATGTTTGAATTCTTGGTTTGTAATAGGCTTTACTGGTTCCTGGAGACAAACTCACATCTACATCCCAACCAATATGGTTTCAGAAAACAGAGAAGTACTATAGATTGCCTTCTCCACATGACACACCTAATCTCGGGTGCTTTTCAACATAAACACTATGCTATGATCCTATTTCTTGATCTGAAAGCTGCTTTTGACAGTGCATCCCACTTAGATATTCTATACAAGCTACTAATAACTGGTCTCACTGGGGCCCCTCTATCTTGGCTGCATGACTTCTTAACATCCCTCTCTTTCCAGGTCCTAGTGGGCAACACAAAATCCTCTCTTCGAAACATTGATTGTCCCAAGGCTCTGTTTTGAGCCCTTTGCTTTTCTCTGTCCTACTTAGTGACATGCTCTTACCCCCATTAGTTGATGTCCTTATATATGCTGATGACAAAGCCTGTTGTGCTGTCGCCCCAACTTTGACTTAATGTCAAACCTCACTGCAAAGTGCTGCTACTGAAATAATCTCCTATCTCTCAGAATGGGGTCTTTCTGTCAAGGCTGATAAATGTGCTCTGCAATGTTATACATTAAAAAAAAAAAATCCCATTTTTACCTTCCATCTCAATCAATAACACCTTGGTCCCTTTACGCAGCTCCTATACCTACCTTGGACTAGTATTCAATGCCCCACCTTAATGTGGAAAAAATACATCAACTACCTAAAGACGTCAATTCTGCTCTCTCTGAGCTTAACACTAAAAAGGTATTCCTCCTGTGGTTCTCAAAACTTATGTTTCCGGGCTTGAACACAGCCTTGGTAAACTATTTCGTTTTTGTCTTTCAACTTCAACCTTCCCTTATTGATGGAGACGTGTGCTTATTCAGTCTGTGCAGAAGAAGGGGGACTCCTCACAACCCTCTAACTTTCGTCCCATTTCTCTAACCTCCGTTCTTTCTAAAGTTTTCGATCTATCCTTAACAGAAAGATTTGGAAACACCTCAATTCTTCTAATCTTATCTCTGATCGCCAGTATGGCTTTCGTAAAAAACGCTCTACTAGTGATCTTCTTTCCCTTCTCTATGACTCTTGGTCTTCCGCTCTTCGGCATTTCGGTGAAACTTATGCTGCTGCGGTAGACATTTTGAAAGCTCTCGATAGAGTCAGGCACAAATCTTTGAATTAAATACCTCTTTCGGAATCTATCCTTCACAATGTGCATTTATCTCTGCTGCTTTCCTTTCTGGCCATTCAATAACAGCTGTTGTAGTCGGACACCATTCATTCCTTTAAATCTATTAATGGTGATGTTCCTCAAGTATCTGTTCTATCTCCAACGCTTTTTCTGCTTTTTGTTAATGACCTACTCTGTTACTTCATTACTATCCATTCCTATGCCGATGACTCCACCCTTCATTACTCATTTTAATTTGAAATACGTCTCTCCCAATAGCAGTTAATAGACACAAGGAGAGAAGCCTCGGAGCAACTGACCTCTGATCTATCTCGTACTTCAAATTGGGACAAAAAAACATGGTCATTTTCAATGCTTCCTCAATCTCTCTACTCGACACAACCTGCCACATAGATCACATTACTTCTCTTTCTAAACAAGCCTCTAAGAGGCTAGGTGTTCTGAGGCGGCTTCAAAATTTCTTCACTCCACCCCAGTTGCTTGCCCTTTATACCTTTATAGGGGTGTTGTTCGCTCTTGTATTAATAGTGAAAAAAGCTCTGCCCGTGAGTGGTGGCGAACTGTATATAAAAAAAAAATAAATAAAAAAAAGTAGAATCACAAAACTGGAGTGGTTCCACTTACACGACTCTCCTTGAAATGATAGAGTTTAGGGCCTTTCGTATTATCAACTCTTCTGCTCTCACTAATTATCTCTAGTCACTTTCTGACCATCGAATTGTTGCGTAACACTCTCTATACTATAGCTATTACAATAGGCACTGCTCTTCTGA
>SEYY01021910.1:12500-17500 GCA_009176605.1 Armadillidium nasatum
CATTTTTTTTTTTTTTTTTTTTACCCTTTAATTTTGTACTTTAACAAAGCAATCTGGGCGTGGAATGATGAATTTGTTTTAAGGAGTTATTAATAAAGAGAAGTTATGCAAAACATAAGTACTAATACTGAAATATGGTATTAGGTGTAATATCAACATTAATTAATCACTAAACTGCAGCAGCAAGTAGTAGTAGTACTAGTAATAATAATAATAATTATAGTACTAGTAATAATAATTATAGTAGTAGTTTTAATAATTAGAAAATTAGTAATAATAATTATTATTAAGGATGCAAAAAAGTATTATCAAACCACAAGGTTGTAAATAATAATAATAATAATAATAATAATAATAATAATAATAATAATAAATCCTAATATTATAGCTCAATAAATCTAGAAAAATCAATAATGTTGAAGATTCTAATAATAATAATAATTTCAATGAAGGCATATTTTAAATGTTACATGCTACAGATATTATTATCATTATTATTATTATTACTAACTAGTTTTAAAAGTAAATGTGATGATATATATTTTGTGAAATTTTTATGGCAATAATTATGAAATTGTGATTTTCATTTAGTACATCTATAATTAAAAAGGATTTTATTTTATTATTATTATTTTTTATTTTTTTCCTTTTTAAACTAATAAATTAGACTGTTATTTAGCATTCCAAAATATTGACCAATATTTAATGTTTCACTGCTAGAAATGCTGAACTTAAAATAGTACTCCTAAGAAATATATTTATGACATTATTATACTTATAAAATTGGGTATATCATCTTCACAGAAAATGAATTCACAAAAAAAATAATTTATTGCTCAGTACTAATGAGATAACTAAGTTCAAAACTTTATGTAATAATGTAGATTCAAAATGGTCTCTAAGCATATAATTTCAACCATAACTCTCAAATGCTCAGGTCTCTCTGCAAGAAGACTCCCAAAAATATTAAACCTAACGTAATGAATCAATTTTAATAAGAAAACCAGTGAAAAGGAATCCTAAAGAATTTGAGAGCATGTTCATAAAGCATCTCTAAATAACAAAGGCAAAGTTGAAGATTACTTGAATAATAATAATAATAATAATAATAATAATAATAAATAAATAAATAAATAAATAAAAAATAATAAATATAATAAATAATATAATCTTTATAAATGATTTAAGCAATGCACTTGTATGCTCAATAAAATATTTAGTTCACCAGCATATCGTAATTTATTATTACTATTATTTTTTTTATAAAAATAATAATAATAATAATGAAATATTAATAAAAATAATAATCAAATACTTTCATTTAATTAAATTTAAGAAAAATTCGGGGGGGAAATAACAAAACTACATATACAAAACAAATAATATGTAAATAATATAAATAAATAAATAAATATATACACAAATAAATAAAATAAATGAAAATTTTAAAATTAAAATTTAAATTATTTAATTAATTATATATATATATATATTATATATATATATATATATATATATATATATATATATATATATATATATATATATATATATATATATATATATATATATATATATATATATATATATATATAATAAAATAAAAAAAAAAAAATAAAAAAAAAAAAAAAAAAAAAATATATATATATATATATATATATATTTATATATATATATATATATATATATATATATATATATATATATATATATATATATATATATATATATATATATATATATATAGTCATGTGGGGTAAAATAAAACAATTTGCAAATAGTTAGCCATATATTGTTTACAATTTGGAAAAATTTTAAACTCTTCTCATGAATGAATTACAGCTTATGGTCGGGAACATATTGCAATAATAATTTTTTACCTTTATTGTAAATAATTTTTAAAATATTTAAAAAAGTGATTTTTTTTTTTACCCTAGTGAAATGGGGTCAAAAAAGACAGGGCATGGGGGGGGAAAAAAAAACACTTATAAATCTGTTTTTAGCAAAATATATATATATATATATATATATATATATATATATATATATATATATATATATATATATATATATATATATATATATATATATATATATATATATATATATATATATATAATCTTCACAGACTTAAATATAAATGGTGCAACCCGTGCTTCATCTTCAAAGTAATATAATGGCTTAATTCTTTGTTTATCTTCAAGCTTTGGTTGTACTGGTCCAAAGAAAATGTTTTTAGCATCTACAATGTCTCTGTCTACTTTATTTGGTCAGCCCATCGAAGGGTTGTTGGATCACTTAAGAGGGCATTCCTTTTGAGGAATTTCATTTCAGCCTGAATTACTTTTTCTCCATCATCACTTCGAAATACTTTCTCCACTTGTCCCCAGTAGTAAGTGGGTGGTCTACACCAACGGTTCCCAACCTGGGGTACGCGTACCCCTGGGGGTACGCCTGCTATTGCTTGGGGGTACAAAAAAAATATATGGCTTAATTAAAAAAGAAGCAAAAGGAAAAAAACTAATAGAATATAGATTATAGAATATCAAATTACGAAATTAAATTATTGTTCTTAATATATATATATATATATATTATATATATATATATATATATATATATATATATATATATATATATATATATATATATATATATATATATATATTGGATTTGTGTGTGTACGATGGTACTCGTAAATAAATCATAAATCTACCATAACATTATGAAGGGGTACGGAAGGAAAAAAAGGTTGGGAACCGCTGGTCTACACCATGAAACTGCATAGAAAGATCCCACCTTAACATTTACTGATTTGCATCAATCTGTAAATAAACGTTTTCGTCTTAGCGCTCGGTTCATTGTTAGGTTTAAGTTTAAAAACGGTAAGAGTAACACATGGGTGTAACAAAGAAAATACAACTGTGATGGCTGTTTGTTGTGCTGATGGTAGGGCACTTGATCCTTTAATTGTGTTCAAGGGAAAAAATCTGATGAGTAACTGGCGTGGTGGTAATGCTCTACCAGATACATATTATGCAACTAGTGATAATGGCTGGATGACCACTGCAATCTTTTATGCATGGCTGGAATGCTTCTGTCAGACAATTAAAACACGACCTCTCTTACTTATAATGGATGGGCACCTAACACATACATCTGTTCAAACCATTGAATTGGCACAAAAAGAAAATATAACTCTTCTTAAACTGCCAGCACATACAACTGATGTTCTACAGCCTCTAGATGTGGCATGCTTTACTCCCATTAAAAAAGCTATTATTAACTGCTAGAGTTCACAGACTGGGGGCATGTGAACCACTTGCAAAAAGCAGATTTTGTTAACTTGCTGTCCTCAATTTGGAAATTAGGGTTAACATCAAACAATGTTAAAGCCGGATTTCGTGCAACTGGCATTTATCCTGTTTGATTCTACTAAGTACAAGATGACATGACTTGATCAAGTGAAACTGAAGACCTACAGGCGCTGGGAGGATGCTGGAAAACCACTTACTGATAGCAGTGAACCATGTTTAGCACATTTACCCATTGAAAATATAAATGTTAACATAAAGGATACCCTTAATATGCCATCTACATCTATATTAACAACTACACCAGTAAGCACAAAAAGCACAAACCATTCTGCTGCTGCTGCTTTCCCAACTGATATCACTTCCCCTAGTGAACTTACAAAGGTATTGCAAAGGTTTGCTCCTCCTGGAATGAGATATACCATTTCCCTTGTCCCAAAAGAAGATGAGACATCTTTAGAAAGTATCATTAAATCCAGAGGATTTTTTTTTTTTTTTACCCAATGTCCTGTCTTTTTTGACCCCATTTCACTAGGGTTAAAAAAAAATCACTTTAAATATTTTAAAAATTATTTACAATAATGGTAAAAAATTATTATTGCAATATGTTCCCGACATAACTGTAATTCATTCATGAGAAGAGTTTAAGATTTTTCCAAATTGTAAACAATATATGGCTAACTATTTGCAAATTGTTTTATTTTACCCCACCTGACTATGGGTCAGCAAAATAAAATTGCTTTTTATTCAACTGTTTGAAATACAGAGTTTACAATCAATCATTGTAAAATAAGGTTTATTTTAACAAATTTATATAGAAATATGCCTATGTATTTTATGATACAAATAAATAAAGACTCTATTCATTTGTTTTTATAAATCATAAGTTGCAAATAAATATATAAATTAATAAGATGATTTTTGACGACAAAAGAGATAGAACAGTTGAATAAAAACATTTTATATAACTGTTCCTCATTTTGATTTGAAAAGATTGATAATTTTATTTATTTTCTTTTATCATGCTATCCTATGATTTTAACTGATGATAAATAATATTGTGAGCAGTCAAAGTAAGTAAACTACCTTTAATTTATTAATTTAATTAATATTATGAACCTCTCCAAAGTTGCAGGGTAAAATGCTTCTTTGCAAGTTCATATCTCATCATTCTTCAAACACCTACACAACCTTGGTCCTTCCCCCCTCCCCTCAAACATTGATATACATATACTTCAAGAAGTAATGTTCTACTATAAAATTAAAGAGAAATTATTTTAAAAACATCCAAATGTATATGATTATTCAATATTTCAGAATAATTACCTCTCCACCATTTGATATAACTCCACTTAGTCAAAAACTATTAATCTTTCACAAATGTAAATATCCACCTATTAAAATACCAATATCAGTAAAAAAAAATAACGATTTGAAAAAAATTATTCAATGATACACTTAAGATTAAGAAAAAAAAAGTGATTGGAGAAGTACCAAAAATATACAACATTCAAAATAAAAGGGTGCTTAATAATGAAAATGATCCATACGATTCAGTGTGACAGTTTAAGTAAATTACGAACTATTTGAGGATGAAACACATTAATGCGATATAAATAATTTGTGCTTATGAGCAATGCATGGGGCTTCTCAAAAATAATCAGAAAATTTAATTAAATTACAAGA
>SEYY01021910.1:22500-25000 GCA_009176605.1 Armadillidium nasatum
AATATCATTTTCTGAAATATTTTTCACAGGCTTCAAACGATTACACAAATGTAGAAAAAAAATCTTCCCGACACATTATTCTTGTATCATATTCTTATGATCTTCTTTCAATTTAGAAACGCATTATATTCTTTAAACTTGTTGGTTGATTCTCAAATCTTCAGTTTTACATCCTGTGATACTTGATGATATCTTTTGTTTTCTTAATTTCATAAACTGGACGTTCAATTTATGACTTGAAGCTTATCTCCAGATAAAAAGAAATGTTTTTACCAAATTTTACACTATACTCTTGCACAAAAAAAAAAAAAAAACAACACAAAACATCTTAACAAAAAGTTTACATCTGGATAAAAAGTCCAATTTTGTTTCTCTCAATTCAATAAAAAATTAAATATATATATATATATATATATATATATATATATATATATATATATATATATATATATATATATATATATATATATATATATATATATATATATATATATATATATATAAATATAATAAATAAAATTAAAAAAAAAAAAAAAAAAAAAAAAAAAAAAAAAAAAAAAAAAAATTTTTAAAATAAAAAAAAAAATAATAATAAAAATATAGGCAATTTCAAATGATATAACTATTGACCGAAAAAATAAAATAAAATAAACTTTAAAAAAATTCCATTAAAATTTGTTTAAAAATGATTATCGTTTGATAATGAAGCAACCAATCAAAAAAATTCTCGTCTCTTTATATATATATATATATATATATATATATATATATATATATATATATATATATATATATATATATATATATATATATATATATATATATATATATATATATATATATATATATATATATATGACTACCTCTATCAATAAAAAGTAACTAAATAAGTAAATCAAAGTGTCAAAAGTATTTACAATTGATCAAGAAAGGTGATTTCCTCTACCTTCATGGTTTCAATTATTTTTTTTTAAATTTTCTTCAGCGGTACAATGACTTTTATGCTGAAATTAATATCCAATATCTTTATATAAAATGGAGAAATTTTTATTTTACACTTTCAAGTTCTAGGGAGTACATGCTTGCAGCTATATAATGTTCTGGCAACGATGAAACCGATGCTTTCAAAATTCATCCAACGTACAAAGAAATCTTGGTTAACATTCAGGAATTTGGGTTAGCTGTAAGAGTTGCTATATTTTACATTTCCTACAAATTCTGACCACCTCTCCATCATTCTTTGTAATGATTCGATGAGCCATTTCCTTCTTCCTTTTCTGACTTTCCTGTATTAAGTTAATGGCCATAATGCATAGACTGATGAAAGCAGTTTCTTGATTTTTTTTTTTAACTAGGAGACATGACGAAAACAATCTCTTTAAATATCATATCCATCTTGTGAGCATCTTAAATACTGTTCTATGATGCTTTAAAGCTTCTATACCTAAAACTTTGAAATTAATTTTTTTAAACCACTACCTACATTTCAGTTTCAGCAAATTATAGAGTTTTACTAAAAAAAAAAAAAAAAATATGTTAGAGAATATAAACAGATTTTTTAATTAAACTTCCTAAAATATTTTAAAAGAATTTTTGTTCCTCTGTGGAGCAATGATTTCATTAAAATCAAAAAGCACACCGACCAATTGGCTTTCAATAAACTTGTAATCATGAACAACTAATATGCTAAATACTAATATGAGAACATGGTTTACACCAACATATAAGTGTTTATGTTACAATTAAGATGATGCTAGAATGGTGCTGAACTTTAATGGTAATCTAACTTTTAAATTTTACATATATATATATATATATATATATATATATATATATATATATATATATATATATATATATATATATATATATATATATATATATATATATATATATATATATATATACAGTCTTCAATGATTTTATAATCACTTCAGAAGATCTTCTATCTTCAGTAAATATATTTTTCTCACATATGAAGAAGTGCAATGGACGACCCGTCCTATAACATTATTTTTTCTTCCCTTCAAAATAAATTGACATTTTCACTTCAAATAGCCTCCATTTTGTAATAAAAAAAAAAACTTTGCCAATTGATGAAAAAATTCATGTTTCATAAATTACTTAAAACTTTTCACTAACATTATTTTTTATAAAGTATTCTTAATATAAAATGTATAAAATAGTTATCTTTTAGATATCACAATTTTTATATAGAGTATTTTTAATATAAAATAGTTATTTTTTAAATATCACAATACGGTGACTAGAACGCAAAACACTTGTCAGAGATCAAAGTTATATATATATATATATATATATATATATATATATATATATATATATATATATATATATATATATATATATATATATATATATATATATATATATATATATATATATATATATATATATATTCAGGTACAAAATATCACATCATTACCACAGTCATGCACCAATGTAGTGCATGGATTTGAACTTGTTTACGTAATAATAA
>SEYY01021910.1:27500-37500 GCA_009176605.1 Armadillidium nasatum
ATCCAAGTCATTAAAAAAATAAAAAATAAAAAAAAAGAGAGGGAGAGAGAGAAGCACATCTTTCCTTCTGAATGAGCTATAGACGACCACTCTACATTCACCCTTTAGTCATAATCTACCAACAATACCTATATTTATTCATAATGATAAAAAGAATTACCAACTCTCAGCTAAGATAACAATATTCGTAATAAGGGTACTCGTATATATATATTCAATAAATTATTTCCAAATGAGCATGCCAAGTAAAAGCATATATCAAGTAAACTTACCTCAGGAAAACTAGGCATTTGACCACCCAAATGATTAATATCAAAATCCTGAGGAAGATCTGACACCTTAACGACACTACTATTCATAGACTGACCAGAAGCGAGGACTCTTCTCTGAATCTGAACTCCTCGGTTTGATGCTGTAATTACTCTACGGCTGTTGCTTGATACAGTCCTTTCCAAATCCTCATTCTAAAATTATTATTATATTTAAAATTTAGTTATTTATTTATTCATTCATTTGTATTATTACTGCTATTATTATTATTATTATATTATTATTATTATTATTATTATTAAGTATTATTTACTAATTTATTTATTCTATCATTAAGTTAATAACTTCGGAATTCAGTGGAAAGAGGGACAAAGGTTAGTAAATTTTACATTATTATTATTATTATTTTTATTTTTATTAATACGACTAGGATTTAGCTTTAGAATTGACTAACTTGTAATCATCTTTTCACCATATCTAATAAAATCTATATCAGTTTAGAACCAAATTGATTTTTAACAAGTTTTTATGTATATGATAAAAAAAGTGTCAAAGAAATCACCTTATAGGATACATTCGTTACCTAGACACCCATATTAAATTAATGCAAATCAATTTTTTTGCTATTATACTGATAACTGTTGTTGTTTATGTTTAGTTTAAAGATATTATTATTATTATTATTATTATTATTATTATATTATTTTTTTTTTTTTAATTTTTTTTTTCAAAAATTTTTTTTTTTTTTTTTTTTTTTTTTATTATTATTATTATTTAACTCAAAGAAGTTAATCGGGAGGTCAGTGGAAAAAATTCAACAGGTAAAGCTGATGAAAATTGGAAGCAAGAATATTAGATTCAAATAAATTTACAAAAACTTCAGGAACAGAATAGGAGAAAAAATAATAATAATAATAATAATAATAATAATAATAATAATAATAATAATAATAATAATAATCATCCAATAAAACTTACTTGGTATTGAAGTCTCGCATTCTCGATGCTCTTCCCTACCATTCTATTCAGATTTGGGTTTTTAGACTGATGGGATATGGGGAGTTGCTGCCTTCGGTTATGGAGTTGCTGTGGTTGATCATTAAAAGAAGAAAATTCACTGGCGAGCCCTTGTGACTCTTGAGTTTTGAGTTGAATAACTTGAGGGGTTTCCTGACTTAAAGTTCGAAGTTTCTTTATTACTGGAATTCTCTTAGCATTTGGGGCCTTAAAATAGAGGTAAAATTCAAAAGATTTATAAAGCATGGAAATAAATTTATATAAAAACGAATAAACATGAAAATATACAAAAGAAAACTGCCCTTAAAAAAATCCAATTTTGAAACAATTAACACAAAACTCAATTCTTTGTACCCTTTTCAAATATTTTGCATTGGTATCATAATAAAATCAAACACTATTATACCTGAGTAGAGTTTGTGATGGGGTAATCAGCCTCTGATAGAAGTTCTTCATTCAGATATTCAATTTCTTCAGGGCCAGTAGGATTCCCATTGTCATCGACCATGATCTATAAACACGTAAAGGAAGAGAAACAATTAATATTTTAAATACTCTAATCATTAATTATGAGATGAAGACAAAGCATAGATATTCCAAATACAACTTTGATAACCATTAGAGGATAATTTTATGATCAAGGTTGAACAACAAGATTATGAATGCATGGACAATAATACACTGTAGTAACAAATAATGAAACAGTTATATATATATATATATATATATATATATATATATATATATATATATATATATATATATATATATATATATATATATATATATATATATATATATATATATATATATATATATATATATATCGAAAAAGTAGTGTAAAAATACCTTTTTGATCGATACAATCATTCCATTTTTCTTTCGAGTTACTCTCTTAAAACGTTTGTTCTTTACAACTTTTTTAAGGGTTGGTGGTGGTGCCTTTTTTACTTTTGAAGCAACGTATGAATGAGAGCCTTCAGAATAGCCTCCTGACGTTGATGGAGAAAGTACTTTCACCTGCAATTTTAGTAAATGAAATTATTATTTTAATTATGATTGTAACCATATAAACTTATATATATATATATATATATATATATATATATATATATATATATATATATATATATATATATATATATATATATATATATATATATATATATATATATATATATATTGAAATATTACCTGGTGAGGTTTAACAATCTTCTTTATTCTTGTTCTCAGATCTGGGCTCTTCGCCAACGATGTTTCCAGATCTCTACTCATTAAAACCTCCTGCTGTTGATACCCATCATAACCATGGTTATAAGCTTGATTTGGGATACTACTTCCATAGGGATCAACATTATAAGGAATTTCTTGTGAAGCTGTATCAACATTTTCGTATTCATCAAGCCCTCTTGGTTGATGATCATAACGGTTAACATGAGGTTCATAATGTTCTTCATATGGCTGGTATGAATCATGATCCTCATATCCTGTAGGCCCCATGTAATGCGAGTCATTTCTCTCGAGTTGATATTCGGGGTGAAGGGGATGCCGAACCATATGATTAACATGTGGCTGGAGATGTCATATTGGGTGGTGGTTGATCTAGCGGTGGTAAAGTCGGTTCAACTGGAAGAGGAGGTGGAGGGCGAAGAATGGGTGGTTGATGCACTGGAGGACGATGAAGAGGGGGACGATGCAAAGGTGGACGATGAAGGGGAGGGCGGTGTAATGGTGGACGATGAAGAGGAGGACGATGTTGAGGAGGAGGTCTATTTAAAGGTGGACCGTTAATATGAGAAAGTGGCGGTTCTTCCTGAGGAAGATACACTCTGTTTTCAATGACCTGCTGAGTAGGTACTGGCCCTCTTTCGTGCATGGAAATTGGAGGGGGATGGTCAAATATTTGATGAGGTCTAATCGGCCCTACTGGAGGAGGAGGAGATGAAAGATCAACATTTGCCACGTGCTGAACTGGAGGACGCTTGCTCTATGACTCTTGAAGCAAACCTTGGTCTTTGCAAATCATGACGTGGATGAAGTGCTGGACGATGTTGTTGAGGACGTATTTGAGGTGCTACAAGCACCTGGATTTCTCAATAATGGCTGCTTAATGGCGAGGGACTTGTTTGGAAACACGCCTGTTTAATATATATATATATATATATATATATATATATATATATATATATATATATATATATATATATATATATATATATATATATATATATATATATATATATATATATATATATATATATATATATATATATATTATATATACAAATTAAGAAAATATATAACGTAATTAAAAACTCTATCCAACTATATAAGCACAACAACACAAGATAACTGAAAAATACACGCATATTATAAATTCCCTCACATATACGTAAGCAGATAAAGTAACTACAAAACTTAATTATTATGAAGCTAAACCCAAAATAATAAAATAATCGCGAACTGTGAGGGTTCGAACTCTATTCCTTTTTTTTTATCTCTCTCTCTCGTAATTAGTAGAAGAATGAAAATTACTTAAAAAAAAGAAAAAATAATATAAAAAAAAAATAATTGAATTATTTTTTTTTTATCTCTATCAGGAGTTGACATTAGAAGAGAATAAAGAAAATAAGGAATTTGAAGTTTTAAGGAGTTATACCATATATATATATATATATATATATATATATATATATATATATATATATATATATATATATATATATATATATATATATATATATATATATATATATATATATATATATATATATATATATATATATATATTATATATATATATATATATATACTTCTTTCAGAAATATCATTACAAAAAAATCTGTTTTAAACAAATTTATCACGTCACTATACAATTTCCATGGTGAGACGTTAAGCCTATAAGAACTCGTTCTAACAGAGTTATGATTTCACTGTATGATCTTTATCTTTCCTATTCGTATTAATCATATATTCATTAGTTTTTCATAAATTGCATAAGTTCACAATCCATCTAACTTAAACTTGTATATTAATTTAAATACATATATTTTCATTAACTGTGTTACTAATTTTCAAACAAGACTTTCTAACAAAATGCTTTTCTTTGTATATATATATATATATATATATATATATATATATATATATATATATATATATATATATATATATATATATATATATATATATATATATATATATATTATTATATATTCCCCCCAGAAACACAATAAAACATTTTACCAAAAATATTGATGTGTTTTTGCAGTTATCCTTCAAAGTAACATTTTTTTCACCCTCCAAATTAGCAAACTATGTCAAAGTATAATAAAACCATCGCATATACCTTCTAATAATAATAAAATAATAATAATAATAATAATAATAATAATAATAATAATAATAATAATAATAATAATAATAATAATAATAATAATAATACCTTTACTTATAGTTGGAATCTTATTTTGTTGTGCAGGTTCTTCGCCAGCACCACCAGCATTCTGCATCTTATCAAGAACTTTTGAAGTTTCTTTAAGCTTTTTATGAACAAACTGTGAGGCCTTTAGAGATGCCGTAGCGCGTCTCCTGATCTCCTTCGTAGCAAGCAATTGTTCACGCTTTAACTTTTGTTCTCGTACTTTGCGTTCGTATTCTTCCTCTTCATTCGTTTTGTTTGAAGTTTCTCCTTCCTAATTTAAAAAAAAAAAAAATTTTTTTTTTTAATTTTTTTTCAATTTTAAATAATAAATTAATAAAATAATATTATATTAATAATAATAATAATAATAATAATTACCTGTCCACTCTTTTGTTTTTCTTCTCCATTTTCTTCAATTTGGGACCTTGGTTTGGTCTGGTTTTCAGGTTTTGTTGTAGCTTGTAAATCAACGGTCTGGATAGTTTTCAAATTGGGATTAGGTTGAATCATTTTGTTATTACTATTAATGGGGCGAGACAGACGATGGTGAATGGACACAAAATTATCTTCCTTCTCTGGCCCTTTCTGAACAAGTTAAAAAGAAAAAAAAAACTAATGTTTATACAAATTGAGGAATGATAAAAAAAATATTTTTCCAAATCTTGAAATGATAATGAGTCTTTCAATATATTTGATTCAAGGCTGTGAAACCATGATTTTGGCAAAGCTAAAACCAGAGACCCCAAAAAAGTCAGTTTTTTTGGTCGAGCTGTAACAATTAAAGAAATTTTTTGAGTGGAGTTGGAACAATAGATTGAATTTTTTTTTTTTTTTTTTTTTTTTTGTTTTTTTTTTTCCTACTACAGAAAAAAGGGGCTCAGAACCGAAACAGAGCCGCATGATTTTAAAATGATGTAGTCGGGAGTCAGGCAAGTTTTAAAAATAATAATCGAGATAGGTATTTAAAATGATGAAGCCAACAAAAATACTTACTAGTCCTGATATAATTATTAAAAGACAATATACTGACTAAAAAAAAAATACAAATAAGAAAATTAACATAATTACAATTCAATTAAAAAGAAAAATGGCATGTGAAAATAAATTAAACAGTTAATTATGACTCTGTTGATTCTTGTAGCAACAACCCTATCAATAATTTGCTAACAACAACATCAACAAAAATAAAACTTTAAAAGAAATTGATTCTTGCTATTCGCTTTGATTAAATAGCAAGGTAAAATATTGACAAGTTTTGCAACATAGTAGTTTGTTGGGAAATGATTAGGATTGATAGGGTGTATTATTAGTAAGAAATAACTTCAGGAAAACAATTTGAAAACTTTAGCAATAATCCTACTTGAACCAATTAACTCAATTAAATATATAATAAAAGATATAAAAAATTCAAACCTAAAAGTTGTAAAACTTACGTTTTGTCTAGAATTATTTTTCATATTCTGAAAACATTGTTGTTTAGCTGGAATGGGATGACTCAAGTTAGCAGGCAAAGGTCGTTTCACGCCAACCCCAGCCATGTTGGCAAAACGAAACTGCTGTTGCTGGTGATTGTCAGAGGTGAAATCTTGATAACCAGGATTTGCTAACATAGTAGGCTGAAACTGTAAAGTCAGAAGAATTAATTACTTTATTTGCAGTGAAATTCGTAAAAGATAAACTAATAATTTAGCAAGTGTCTTTAATTAACAAAAAATAGGAAACACTTCTGTATATAAAAGACCTATGCGGCAGGTAATAAAAATCAACTCTGTACTTTTTAACAATCCCTATTGTTGAAATAGAAATATCTACTACTACTACTAAAATACTAATAATAATAATAATAATAATAATAATAATAATTGAAATGTTAATTATATTGTTCTATTATGGAGCTTCAAAGGAGGAGATAAACAACTTCTTGGCAAAATATTTACAAAGACTAATTGTATTAACAATACTGTAAATTCTATTTATACATTATATAATTAAGTTTGCTACTATTTACAATATTAAAATTTTAGTCAGTGAAGTTTAGAAATTATATTAATCTGAACTATTCTACTATTAAGATATTAATTTAAATATAAACTAATAATAATAAAAATAAATAAATTTTAGGAGACAGGAGAAAATTTAAGTATTTATAAAAGTTTAGGTAATAGTAGCAGAGATATAAATTGAAATTTTATTTATACAATATTTTTATTAATCAATTTACAATTTATTGGTTATGAAATTTATCATCTTTTAATTTACTATTGTACTTCAAAACGGTCTTTTTAATTGTATTTCCTTTTAAATGTTTCAATATATGAGAACAAAAACTGAATCTCAGGTCTTCATTTAAAAAAAAAAAAACAGTAGTAGTAAAAATCAGAAAGTTCTCTTTACCATATTTTCATATTTGCAGAATTATGTAAAAATACTCTGCAGTAAAGTAAATACTTGTATTAAAGAAAAACAAATAGCACATACTGTACATTAGTTTTCATATTTGGAGTTCTAATAAACTTCCATTACGTACGGTATTATGTAAATTTTTGTACTATTGGGAGTTGGATGAGTATGCTGAAGGTAAGCACATTAAAATCAGTAACAACAACGAGAGAGAGAAAAAAAAGATTTTGTTCTCAGGAATTCACAGCTGTTTTTTAGATACTTTTGTCCCACGTCAACTCATAATGAACTTTCATTCTATCTGAGTTTTTAAGTTATACAATCAAACCAATATATAATGCTAAGTGTGCATATTGCAAAAGATTACAGAATTGATTTATAACAACTTTGTGATATACAATTTACAATCTATGGAAACAAAAGAAAAACTGTTTTGTCCACTGGTTCTTCAAGAGACAATTAGAAATACTCAACATGCAACTGAAATGCTGATTTAATGGATCCGAAATGAAAAACATTTGAATATTAAATTCATGATTACAATCATGAAAGATCTCCTGATTTTCCTATTTGTTGTATTGAAGTCTCCAACTGTCAGGTGAAATAGACTACATTTACCTTATTCAAACAAACAAACACTTTAAAAGTCAGTGCTTTAAATGGCCTATATATATAAGGAAGCCTCCATGAAGATTTTAACACATGTAACAATTTAGAAGCAATAAATCTAATGTGCAACATTTGTCTCAAGAGTGATGATAAGTCTTTATAGTGCTCACAAAACTTTTTAAAGCAAATATTTATATCAAGATTACATTTTACATGTGAAAACTAGTTTTTTTAAAGGTAAAGAGACCTCTAATAAACTGTTTTCATAAATTAATCTTTCAATCTACATATATTATTTTGTTTATAAAATTTTATATCTAAAATACTTACAGGTTGCATCTGTGAACTAGAGAAAAAATTTGCCCTTAAAATATCCATTTGAGACATAAGAGGAGGTCTTAAGCCTTGCACACCAGGAGGTCTTTGTACTCGAACTGGAATGTTTGGTGATGCAAATCTTGAATTGGGCATATTCAACGGACCTTGACCCATGGGATGATTCCATCTCTAATAATAATAATTGGGAATTAATTCATAATATTCGTATTTCTTATTGTATTAGCTGATGAAACATGACAGTAAAATAAATAAATTATCTCAATTAAAAGAGAGTTCATTTACAAGATATTGAACCTGTTAGTAAACAAAACAGAATTACATGTTTTTCATTTTTCTAATTACAACGTAAATCTCCGTTTGAATTTAGTAAAAATAATTGTGTAAATTTATAACAGACAAGTAAACTTAAGTAAAATTGATATATAATTAAAAACTACCAAAAAGCCAATACAAAATAAATCAATAATGAAAGATGAAGAAAATGAAGGAAAAAAACAAACTAAATTTTGGGAAGTCAAGAATTATAGTTTTCCAATCATAAATTAATAATAAACTAATTTAAATTAATTATTTCTTAATTTAATTAATTATTAATTTAACCAGAATTTAAATATGCAAATAAGAGAGTGTGAGATGATCAATTTTCCAGCAATTATTTATAACAGGAAAATACTGACAACAAAAATTTCAAATAAAATAATAATAATAATAATAATAATAATAATAATAATAATAATAATAATAATAATAATGCCTCTTTCATTTTTTGGAATTTTCTAATTTAAATGGCATGGTTAACTATTAATCTCAAAAATCTCAAGGTTAGATGTACAAACATTTGTACAACTCCCCTTCATTTTTCAAATATTAGATAGTTTAAAACTTAGATTAAGATTAGAACTATATTTTAAAATGCAATGTATTTAATAAATGTTAATTAAAATATTTTCCAAAAATTAATGAAAAATTTCGCTTTTTGTAAAAGGGAATTTCAAAATTTTCTGTGAATTCTTAACATGACCTAACGGCCTTAACAAGGTAAATTAACATATGGGTTAGACCCGTATTATTGGCGTCTGTGGAAGAACTGAACAAAATATTGAATTAAAAAGCAAAATATCATACCCCTTGTTGATGTTGCATCTGAAGTTGCATCTGTTGCTGAAACATGTTTGGTCTTATTATAGGTCGATTCATTGAGCCACGTCTGTTTCCCCTCTGATTCATCCCGCGTCCTCTTCCTCCTCTCCCTCGTTTGGCTTCAAATTGTTGGATTTGAGCACTTGATTTTATAACATCATCTGCAATAAAGAAAATTAAAATGCAACTTGTTAGATTAAAATACACGTTTTACATATAACTTATGTATAAAATTAAAAAGTAAATAAACTTATATAAACCAAATTCTGAAAAATTGATTTGCTGGAAATTGAAATTATTTATTATATTTCATTTGTTATTCTAAATAAGTTTAGCTGATTCTTATTAACAGTTTGTCGAGGGCATATAGAAATATTTAGGAACTAATAAAAAAATGACACTTTATCGATAATATCATCTGGTTCTGGGCAATCTTCCCTTCATATTTTTCCAAGGGTTGCAAAGACATAAAGGATTGAACAGCTGTTACAATGGAATGTGCATGAAGTGCTTTGTTTTGAGACGATAATTAATTTTTTCACAAAGTTTATGAATTACTTATAACAAAGTGTATAAATAAAAAAAAATATTTTACTCTGAAAATTTATTTTTCTTTCTATTTTTCCTTCACTAATTAATTATAAGTACATTAAACCATATTAAATAATTGATTAACGTAGTTAAGTATTACATTTAACAATATTTCTTGTGCAAAAAACAAAAAAAACAAAAAAAAAATTTTTCAATAGATGAAAAATAGTATGATTATTTTTATGATTAAAAAAGGTAAATGGTAAACAT
>SEYY01021910.1:42500-48119 GCA_009176605.1 Armadillidium nasatum
ACAAAATCTTGCTAATCACTGATTACTACCTAACCTAATTCAAGATAACCTTTTCAGTATTATTCTAAGAAATGCTTCTTCCATATCAATTACTGCTTTCTTATCAATAGCTGCTAACCTATAAAATATTGTTAGTTTATTACTATAAATTCTAATATTACCTAACCAAAGCCAACAACCTCAACAGTGCTGACCTAAGGAATGCCACTAGGCTTATGAAGGCTGTTAACCTGATGAATGGTGCTAACCTATTATAATAGTTCCTAATATTACCTAAGAAAAACTAACCTTAAAAGTTAACATATCAAATATTACTAATCTATTAATAGCTGCTAACCTAACACAGGCAGCATATAAATCACTGTTAACCTAATGAATGTTAATAAATTATCTAAGAAATATTCTTAACTTAACAAATATTGATAACTTATAGTAAACCTAACCTGAAAAAAATTACAATATTAATTGTAATGCTAAGTTAACAAATGCTACTTTATATATATTTATTTTACTACTCAGGGCAAAGCCCTTTTCAAGTAGGGGAAATGATTAAAAAAATAATAAAAGTCCACCCAATCCCAAGTCTAGGGCAAAACCCTTTGGTGAATGCAGATGGAGACTTTAAAGAGGGGAAGATTAAATACAGAAGGAAAAACAGATGTCAGGGAGTTTCATAAACAAGAGGAGGCTGAAGAAGGTGGTACCATAAAAAGCAAGCCCAGAGTTTGCAATACTCACACAATGTCATGTACAAATAAGGCATCACTTGTGTTGCAAGGATGACATAAACCACTGTCAGCTTAGTAAACCCTCCTAACATAATGAACATTTCTAACCTAACAAACTTTGCTAACTTATTATTATAGTTTCTAATATTACCTAACCAAACCCAACGTAACCTTAGCAAAGCTAATGTAGTGAATATTATATCATTTATCTAACCCATCAATAGCTAGTTAAACATTCTTAACCTAAGAAACATTGCTATATATACCGTATATATATATATATATATATATATATATATATATATATATATATATATATATATATATATATATATATATATATATATATATATATATATATATATATATATATATAAAATTTCTACAATAGCTATATTATGGGATTTTATACATTCAAATTACAATTTAAGTAACATAGTATTAAATGCAATTGAAACAGATTTGGATATGTCAACTTATTTTTATGACAGCAAAATTTCCAACTTTTAAAGCGAAACAAAAAATATATGAAAACAGCAGTCAAAGATTAAAACTTGGGTATAATTATACATTTTTATCATTTTCTGAATTTCTAATTTACTAAACATGGCTTTCAACCTTTCATTATAATATATGAAAGATATACATTTATTGCATCCAGTGCTACTTTAATAATTACTCAATCAAATCTGCTATATTAATGCCAAATGTTAAGTTAAATATTTCCCTTATAGAATAAATAAAGGTAAGATGGTGCAACTTATACCACAGAAGAAAAGAAATTATAGCTAATCCACAAATCACCACAATCTATAGGCCTAAATTTCTACCAAACCCTAATTATTTTCTCTGTTAACTAACCGAAAGGGAGTTAACACCACCCCAAAAATAAGAAACACTGGCTAATTTCAGTATTACTACCCAGACTAACACACACTATTCACATGTCCAAAATTGCTAATGTAACATGCATTTTATTCAATTAAATTAGTCAAAATGATTGATGTACAGAAAAATAGTCAAGCTGTAATTTGCCAAAAAACCTAACTGGCTTAGGCCTACCATGTGTTTGCACAACTCTATATACAACCAATAATGCAGATATAATTAATACTAAAAAAAAAATTTTTTTCAAATTTTTAATTTGTAAATGTCTGAAAAAAATTATTATCTTTAACTTAATTAAGGTACTTACTCAGCCATGTCTTTTCAATTTGCAAAGAATTTTGATTTTCAAATTCTTCTCCTGAGGTGGAGTTTTAACTGTGATTAGAACTGCCTCAATAATGGACAAGTTTATTTAATTTTTATTCTGAGAAACATGGGACTACGTTTGAGTCCAATATTATTTATGCTTTTGTTTATCTTAACAAATGCGCTACTTTGCCTATTATAAATTGAAAGTTATCATTTAAGATCAATTATAGTGTCTGAATCACAACTGAAACAAACTCAATTTCAATACCTATGCTTAATTTATAGATAATTGCATTTTTTTTCAAATTGGCCTGAAAAAAATTAATATCAACTGAACATAAGAAAAAACATTCTCGAGTTTGACTGTAGCATTTTATTTCTATTGAAACCATAAACACAATCTACATAACTGTATTATATGGTGGAACCTGGTGAAGCAAGAAACAGTAAATCGGTTCCAAAAAATAAAAAGATGGAAGTCTTGTATATATACGGTATATATATATATATATATATATATTATATATATATATATATATATATATATAATATATATATTATATATATATATATATATATATAATATATATATATATATCAAATGAATTTATAAATTTTTAACTAAAAAGAGAGAAAGTTATTTTACTTGATATCTCATTTATTTTAATTATAGAGAAAAAAAAACAAAAAAAACTGAAAAAAACCAGAGTGCAGAAAATAGTGGTTAGGGACTGACCAGGGCTGGAATTTTACCAGGACCAGGGCTCTTGCTAGGGTTGCCTAAAATTTGTAAAGAGGTCAAAAGCACTGAAATTTCAGGTTAAGAAAATTATATATAAATTTAATTGAGGATTATTTAATTAAGAAAAGAGGTAGCGTGTGAAAATAATGTAAAAGGAATAGTCATTATGGGTGATTTTAATTTTCCAGACATTGAGTGGAATTCTTTGAGTAGTATGGTTAATAGAAGTTCAGTATTTGTAAATTGTATTCTATACAACTTTTTGAGTCAGATGGTCCAAGAACCAACAAGGCATGCAGCATTGTTAGATTTAATATTAACAAATGATGAAATGATGGTAAATGATGTCGAAGTAGGGGAGACTTTAGGAGCTAGTGATCATTATATTATTAGATTTAACTGGAATGTGAGGTCTGGGCCCAAATTGCAAGTCAATAGGGAAAAGATATTAGATTTCAGAAACGGAGATTTTAGCAAATTCCGAGCAATGCTCAATGAAATTGACTGGGATAAGGAGTTTAATGGTCAAAATTGTTTCATCATGTGGGAATACTTCAAGCAAATATTGGCTAACATACAGTCTGTGTGTTTTAAAGATAAACCCATTAGGGTGGCAAATAGAAAAACCTAATTGGTGGAGTAGAGAGATAAAAGAGAAAATCAGTGAAAAGCGTAGATGTTTTAAAATATTCAAAGGTAGGAGAGGGAGGAAGATTTGGAACATTATAAGAGAATTAGGAATGAACTTAACCAGTCAATAAGAAGAGCAAAGAGAATGGCAGAAATTAATTTGGCAAGAAATAGTAATAAAGACCTGAAAAAGTTTTTTAGCTTTTATAAATTTAAAAGCAAGGATAAGAAAATTGGCCCAATTAAAATTGATGAGAATTTAGTAAGTTCAGATAAGGAATTGGTTAATATTTTCAATGCTTATTTTGCATCAGTGTTTACTGAGGAAAGGTTGGATAGCAGTTTAGAGAGTAATAGTTCTAGTATGCATGTAATGAATAGGTGTACAACATTTCAAATTGAGTTAAATGAAATCGCATCCTTACTAGAACATATTGACCCAAATAAGGCAGCGGGTCCGGATGGTGTGTATGGTAGAATTCTAAAAGAGGGGAGTAGCAGTATTGCAAAGGCACTGTATTTGATTTTTAAGCGATCTATTGCTTTTGGAGAGGTACCTGAGGACTGGAAAGCAGCATATGTGGTGCCATATTTAGTAGTAAAGAAGATTTATAGGCCAGTTAGTTTAACATCTCTGGTTGTGAAAATTTTGGAAAAGTTACTGAAAAGTCATATAGAGAAGCATTTAGATGATAACAAGATACTATATAACTCCCAGCATGGCTTTAGAAAGGGTAGATCATGTCAGACAAATCTACTAGAATTTATGGAATATATTACTGAATGTATAGACAGGGGTGATCCAGTTGATGTCATATATTTAGACTTTAGCAAGGCTTTTGATAAGGTACCCCATGTTAGGGCTGATGCAAAAGTTGTGCAGTATGGTATAGATGGAATGGTACACAATTGGATTAAAGAGTGGTTAAAGAACAGAGGCAGTGTGTATTACTTAATGGTAATAAGTCATTATGGGAAACGGTGAAGAGTGGGGTACCACAAGGTTTCTGTGCTGGGACCACTTTTGTTCCTTATATATATAAATGATTTAGACAAAGGTCTTAATGCAAGGTTTCTAAGTTTGCAGATGATACCAAAGTGGTTACCTCAGTAAGGAATAATGATGGATGCATAAAGCTTCAAGGTGATCTAGATAGACTTCTTGGTTGGGCAGAGAGGTGGCAAATGAACTTTAATAGTAAAAAATGTAAAGTTCTTCATGTAGGTTACTCAAATGAAGGATTTAATTATGAAATGAATGGGGAGTGGCTTGAGACTGTGGACCAAGAAAAGGATTTAGGTGTGATAATTAGCAGTAATCTGAAGGTGGGTGATCAATGTTTGGAAGCAAGGAATAAAGCTAATAAGATGTTAGGTATAATTAACCGCAATGTAGTTTACAAGAGCAAAGAGGTTATAAGCAAACTATATAATAGCTATGTCAGGCCAGCATTAGAGTATTGTGCACAGGTTTGGGCTCCTCATTTAAGAAAAGACATAGATATGCTGGAGAGAGTACAACGTCGAGCAACAAGGATGATTTCTGGCTTTGAAAATAAGAGCTATGAAGAGAGGTTGAAGGAGTTAGGAATGTTCTCAGTTGAAAGGAGATTTCTCAGAGGGGATATGATACAAGTTTACAAAATATTTGCATCTGACAGTAATACAGAGATTGAAAAATACTTCATAGTGGACCATGGAAAGAGTAACTAGAGGACATAACAAGAAAATTAAAAAGAAGCCATGCCATCTCGATCTAAGAAAATACTGTTTCAGTAATAGAGTTGTTAATTTTTGGAATGACTTGCCACGGGAGGTTGTTGACTGTGATTCTCTTGTCAAATTTAAAAAGGGGCTAGATAGATATATGGATGGTTTAGGTATTATATAGAATAACTTGACTAAGCCAAATTGGCGGGTATATATGAATTTTTGGATCAACAGATCAACCTATGACTAAGCCTAACGGCAGTTTTTGTAGTGGTGATGGTTCATTGAATATTGCATGTAATGGGGCTTAGTTTTTTTTTATCTATGCATGACTATGCATGAATGAACTGATAACTGGGATGGGATAGACCTAGTCTTTCGTGCATGTATTAGTATTGTTTATTATTTGTTTGGACTGGGACAGTCTCGATAGGCCCTTGTGGCTTCTAACTGTCTCTATTTTCCTATGTTCCTATGTTCCTATAGAATAGCTAACATTCACTTAAATTAATGATTATAAGCATTTTTTTGGAAAAAATTTCAGAAAATTACAGATTTTATATAATAAAGTTTAAAAGTACAAAAAGTTATAAAAAAATTTTTCTGATTCAC
>SEYY01021911.1:25000-27500 GCA_009176605.1 Armadillidium nasatum
AAATTTTACACATTATTTGCATTAATAAAATATACAATATTTCCATAAAATTTTTTTTCTATTAGTTTATTAAGTACTATCAAAATCACTAATTCATTAAATACACTTACTGTATTCAGTAGTTATCGATTATTAGCTTTAATATACCGATATCAAAAACATCGATAAATAGAAGAGTAACACAACCTACCCTCACAAAATCATTGAAAACACTGACTAACTCTAACGGTTTCTCAGCAAACATATCCTCACAAGACTCAGATATTCGAACGAAAATGGTGATACGCAGGCTTACCGATAGTTTTTCTTTTTTTCTTTATTTTTCCATTTTTTCATCTCAAGTTTTCTTTCCTCTTCCCTCTTTCTTTTCATTCTTTTTAACTCTCTTTTTCAAGAGGTAAAAGTTGAAGTGAGTTTGGGCAAAAAGGAAAAAAAAAAGTAATTAATATGCCTTACATCAAATTCTGACATTGATAGCATACAACGTCCATTTCCTTGAATTAGGTTTGGTGATGATAATGATGGTAATAATAATAATAATAATAATAATAATAATAATAATAATAATAATAATAATAATAATATATATATTATTATTATTATTATTATTATTATTATTTTTATTATTATTATTATTTTTATTATTATTATTATTATTATTATTATTATTATTATTTTTATTAGTATTATTTTTATTACTATTATAAAATAACTAGAATAGTTTGTAAGTTATTGAGGAAATAAATGTGGTAAAGTGGGGTCTTTTTTAGAATTTTGAGAATGATATTTTTAACATTTATGAAATATAGAAAGCGTTGTCAGTTCTTGAATATTTTTTGGGTAGCTCATTGCATTGTTCAACGCTCATATACGAAAGAGATTTCAGCAATTTTGATAGTGTGTATTTTTCTTTAAACAGAGTGAGTGATTTTGTACTGGACAATTTTATTATTCTCACATTTTGGTTGTGTGTTATTTTGTCTGAAAGTAACTCATTTGGAATGCCGTTATTGTTGGTATTGTTGGTAGTCTTTGCAAGAGTGAAAATATATTCTAAATTGAGCATGGATAATTTGCTGAAAAGATGGCTTATATGGTCATAAAAATCGAGTTACATTTTTGTACAATGTTATTAAAAGATGTAACAGGTATTCACTTATGAATAACCATACCCGCAGATTATAGAGTAGATGTAGTTGAATAAGCAAGTATAGATTTTTGTAGATTTACAGATTTGATCTGATTCATAATTATGTATCTGGTCATAACATGTAACTTAATAAGAGTTTTAATATTTGTCACTACTGAGTATCGTATTACAAGGATATTACTGTTACTGTTACTGTTATTACTGTTACTTACTGTCACTAGAATATCGGTATTGTCAGAGGATTGAAAGTATAAATAATCATGAAAGTAAAAAGTACATTTGTTTGGGTCGTAAAATAAGACTTCATTTCACTGACTATGAGTTAGTAGTTATCGGTGACTATCCCTTTAATTTTCATTTCTGGAATTACAGGTTCGTTATTTTCGTGACCATTTAGATATTATATGATAATAATAATAATAATAATAATAATAATAATAATAATAATAATAATAATAATAATAATAATAATAATAATAATAATAATAATAATAATAATAATAATAATAATAATAATAATAATAATAATAATAAAATAATATTTGGTATAAACATTTATAGAATTTGAGGAAATAAGGATAAAGCAATCAGTAATAAGAGTTATGAGAAAAACTGCAATAATTTCCATTTAATAAAACAAGATATATACCGTTAACATAGAAAAAAGTACATGATGGATTGTGCATGTCTTCAATTTATTGGGAAAGTAGGAAAAGTATTATTATTATTATTATTATTATTATTATTATTATTATTATTATTATTATTATTATTATTATTATTATTATTATTATTATTATCATTATTATTATTATTATTATTGTTATTTTTATTATTATTATTATTATTATTATTATTATTATCATATAATATATAAATGGTTACGAAAATAACAAAACTGTAATTCCAGAAATGAAAATTAAAGAATGGATAGTCAGTAAAAGGAAGTCTCATTTTACGACCCTAACAAATGTACTTTTCACTTTCATAATTATTTACACCTTCAATCTTCTAACAATACTGATATTCTAGTAACAGTAATAACAGTAACTAGTAATAGTAATATCCTTGTAGAATAAATACACTGGACGTAGAAGTAAATAACTTGTATTGCAGTATGGGTAGAAGAGAACAAACTTGCCCAAAACCTACAAAAACACAATACCTAGTAGTAACTAAGATTAAAACTGTTATTAAGATACATATTATAGTAAAAGTTAAACAGTTTCTATTTTTGTATATTGATTATAAGAATTCTTCAAAAATGACTGAAAATTGCATCAAAAAAAAGTTTTTGTCTGAATGTAAAGAAAAACAAAATCATATTAAGTTGTTTGGAGTAAATGTTGC